>CAXIWS010000193.1:0-60625 GCA_964036195.1 Sphaerolaimus hirsutus
GTAAAGTTGGGTGGGGGCCGCAACAACACTTTTTATAAAAAAATCCCAAAGGTGCGGACCTTTGGGTTTTATATGTAAATGTCTTGAAAATGAAACCTATTTGTGCCTGCTGAATGGCTTTGCTTAGTCAGATTTTTAGCTTAATGTAAAATGTCCGGGTGAGCGTATGAATGAGTGAGTGCTGCCTCAGATTGCATTTATAGATTCAAGAGTTATTTTTTGCAAAATAAAGGCACAGATTTGATTGAGGTAGACTTCACATGACCAGTAATGTGTAAGTTTTCTTTAAAACACTCTGTTTTGAGTTTTCCACAATTTTATACATGTGTTTTGAGCTTTTGTTTTCAAAAAACTTGAGTAACTTTGTTTTATTTCTGTTTTTTTTTGGTGAAAACTTGATTGTTTTCATACAATGCAAATTTTTACCCAAAGGTAATATTTCAATGCAAAAACAGTGGTATTCTCATTACACGTTTGTTTATGTATGTTCCAAGTATATCCAAGACCCTGTAAGATGTGCTGCAAAATGTAAACACTCATGCAATATGTAAATTAAGTCATGCAAAATTAAAATCAACAACATATCTGCATAGTCTGCATCAGCAATTTGATTGGGAAGGGGGCAACAAGACATGCATGACAGTTCACATTCAGTTTCAACAAAAAAAACACATCACAGGGACCAATGCATTCACTGCCTGCATACAATGTGTAGTCTCAAAAATTCATTGGCACTGGCTTAAAGCACATTCAACACAACTGATTGTATACTTACACACTGAGCACACTCAATGTGGATTTCTTCCAAAATTATCACTTCAACCTTCTTTGCACCCATCAATAAGGCACTTTGACTCATCTTTTGAGCCAAAATAGCCTGTGCATAGTGCCTTATACGTAACCAGATGATGCTTTTGGCAGCTTTGGGGCTAGCTGTCATGTGTGCAGTTTGAGCTGGTGGTTGGGTGCAAATGGCCCTTCAAGTTTCTGATCACATTTAACATCTATGTCAGAATGACCAGTTGCCATGATTGCCAATTTTATTTTGTTTCTTTTTGATAACTTGACATTAAATTTGGAAGTCTTGTGTTCATTCTTGATTTAAATGAGAAAAAAACTCAAAAACCTTTTTTTGTGTTTTCTGTTATTCTGTGTTCTCCAATAAAAAACTGATTTGTGCTATGGGTTCTTCAAATTTTTTTGCCAGTTTCCATGTTTTTCAAAAACATTGAAACTCAATAGGTTTATGAATTTAATATGTTTGTTTTTGCCATCATTGCATGTGACATCAGACTGAAAATTTAATAATTGAATTCAGTGCAACTAAGAACATATAGATTAAGACAGATTTCAATATTTTGCATAGTTTTTACCTGGTACAGCTAGCATGACTGTAAACTTACAATCCTGATTGAACTTGTACAAACCATGACAGGCTAAAATTCTAAAACTCAACTTTGACTTTACATAAAACAACTCACAAATCAACTGTGCACCATGACTGAGCTAACAGCATCAAGGTGTCAATACATGTGAGGCTAAATGTGTATCACATGCAGGCAGGTTTGCTTTAAAAAGATCCCCTACTACCAATTCAATTTGAAAATTGACAAACAAGCTAATGCAAAATACACTGATTTGGCAGTGAATCATGAAAATTGAAACAGTTCAAACCTCAGCCAACAAATGCGAATAGCTAGTGCAAGCTATCACTCCGGATTCAAAAAGTGCTGCTAGTTCAAAATTCACTAGTGCTTCAGCAGCATTCAAAGAATGAGACATCAAAAATGGAAGAAGTGCCATTCAGCAAAACTGTCAGGTTCAATATCATTGATAAGCTATTCAAGCACAGCTACTACATTCAAGCTAAAATTGTGAGTTTTATTTGGAGTTTGTTTGGCAGTCATCAGGGTATGGAATTGTTGCATTGTCACCAACCAAGAAGGGTCTTTGAAATTACTGAAAATTGACTAGAAACAATATCATGTCAGGCTTGCAGCTCCTATTTTCTGTTGTAGGCTGCTGTTCAGTTTTTTTCACGAACGTTTTCCCACATCTGTCATATAAACATAGTGTTTTTATTGAAACATGAACAAAATTTTGATATCAGAGCATAGATTCAAACAAAACCAAATGTGAAAACAGCTGTAAATCATAGGTTTACAGACAAACCATATTTTTCATTTGACCCACACTGTAAATTTGATGAGCACTCTAGTTGTTATGTGTGCAGAGGTCGCCTAAATATTGACCTTCCGCTGTGTGTTAACTGTTAATTGATACAAATTAACACATTGCAACACACAGTTACATTGTGTGATCAAAAATAGTTTGAAAACGTTACACTGAAATCTTTTTGTGTCTGAATATTTTTGTGTGTGATTTTATTTTATTGACTTGTGTGTGAAGTGTGCATGCAACAATGTGTGAATCGAGCTGCAAGCCAGTATGACAGTGACCCTGTAAAATGGGAATGTTTGTGGGAAATGGTCAAAGATCAAATGCACAATAGAACAGATTTGACTGATGGCATAAAATTCACATATCTAAGCAATGCATTTTTGGGTGTAGCTGAAAAATTACTTGCCTGCAATCAAACTGATGATACCAATAATGAAGATGTAGTGTCATTGTGGCCGCACAAGCTAGTTTTCAATGTTCCAATTTAAAAACTCATTCAAAAACTGAATGACAATGTGAACTCTGATTGACGCTTCCAACATCCCGGAACTGACCACAGACTCAGCACACTAGTGTTAGGGTGCAATTATTAGTTTACAGATATGATCAGTCCATAAACTACAATTTAAGAAGATGGTGAAGATTTTGGACAAGTTTTCAAATTGGAATCATGAAAACTAGCTTGTGTGGTCCCATTTTTGAAATCAAATTTTGGATATATAAATTTTCTTACCAATGTGTGAAAGAATGAATTAGCAAAAACTTTCAGCACCAATATGGAGGACAGACAGCTTGATAAAATTTCACAGAACTGCTTCTTTTGCTCTTTCCCAATTGGAAATGAATCAAGCAGGTTGAATCAGACCAAGTCCTCAATAAATTGAAACACTTTTTACTATCAATTTACCATCTCAGTATACAATGAATTTTGAATGTGAATCACAGACAACCTGAAATAAGGTCAACCATTAAAAGTTTGTTGACTAACTTTTTACAGTTGCAAAACACTTGTTGAAACATTGTCAGAAAAGCAAGAGAGATCAGAGTATTCATGAGAACTCAATAAATTCAAGAAGCAAAGGTCACAAACATATCAAAACATGGTTGCACTTTCCAGTAGAAACAGTTCACTGGTCACTTGCACTACAGTGGCCCCAGCCAATATGCAATCACAGAACCCAGCAAAATTTGAGAAAAAAAGTGATAAGCCAATCTACAAATTGCTTGCTGTGATGGTGGCCATTTCAGCAACAATTGCAAGTAATTTCTCACTTGTATTAGCAAGAAGCAATAAAATTAAACAGTATCAAGAGCTTGCGCGACAACTGCTGGGCCAAGAATCTGATTGTTATTCCAAACTGCTTGGCTATTACTGCAGAGCTGTCAATGAAAATCACTGCTCATTGTGCCTGGATCAATTAGGGGTTAGAAAGTAACAACCACAAAAACAACAGCAAAAATCAAGTTCAATGATTGCAAATGCTTCAACTTCAAATCAAGACGTGACCACAGTGAATTGTGCAATCTCACTGCAGACCAGACATCACATTAAGCTGGAAGATCAGACAATGACAGCCACAGCAGCTGTAGAACACCCACCCAAGATAGTAAGTCAAAATTTTATCCTTTAGTGCAGTTGCAAGTAGGTTGGCACTTGATTTTTTTAACTGACTTTTTTCATCTGATGTTTTTCTCCAAAAATCACAAGGTGGAAACTGATTTTAATTTTTTAAATCAAAAAGAAAAATTTCTGGTCAACTTGCACTAGGTATTTAGCAATTTTTTGCATGCAATAGATCAATTTCTCATACCCATTACAATTGGTAGCGTTTTCATTGGTTTAGTGTCATTATTTATGTAAAAGCTTCCATTTCATGCTACCGTGTAATAATAAGCCATGATATTAGGGCTCGAACTCGACTCGACTCGTGACTCTCAAATGCATTGCACAATGTTGGCACTGATCAAAAAATGCTGTAAAAGATGTTAATTATTCATCCGTAGGCTGATTTTATTTTTGCAACTTTATTTGTAGCAACATGAGTGATAAAAAGTTATATTTTTGCTCTATCTTGATATTTAGATGAACTGTTGGCATTAAGACTTCATTAAGTGTGTGTGAAAACATTGGAAGAGAAACCAGTATCAAAAATTTCTGCAAGGGTCATACCAAAAAGTAAAGCATCCGACTCGACTGGAGACTCAAGATTTTTGCCAGACTCGAGTTGACTTTTCAGTGTCTTGCCTGACTCAACTCGCCGACTCGACCGGAAAAAATTTGGGGTTGAGACTCGAACTCAAGTTTGAAAAAAGTCGAGTTTTGAGCCTTACATGATATGCTTGTGTAGTATATAATATCCTGCCAATGTGATCCAACATACTTCTACAGTGTGTAAGATGATTGTCAATGTATTAGCCTTCTCTTACAATCTTATTTAGGCACTATTCCATGCTGAAATTCACTTGAATTCACAAATGATTTACAAAAGTTTATATACATGATAAGTGGACATAAAAATGGATATTTTTGTAAGAAATCACTGGTTATAATGCTACTCCATAACTCCAGAGTCATGATATAACTGCTATAGACATAACAATACATTGTCTGCCACTTAACATATGCATATTTTTTTTCTCTAGACCCCCATTTTGGATGTTTTAAAAATATCTGATTTTAATTTTAAAAAATCAAGGTGTTTAAAAAATTGTTTTTTCCAACCCTAGTTGAAGTGTATAGAGTTTCTGAATAGACATACTGGAGCCATATCAGATTTTATTGATATCATTTTGACTCTTTTTGTGAATATTCATTTGTGAAATCACACTTAGCATCACATTTAGCATTGTCAAGTGGTAGAATGTCACACTCACAATGAATGTATGTGCAGTAACAACCTGATAAAAGTAAAATCTCAGTTATTGGAAGCATATATTCCAAAAGGAAATTGTATTGACATTGTGTGTGGCATGTGAATTTACAACACATTGTCAACCCCTGTCAATCAGTGTAAACCTTTCAATCATACCTGGGTGTTGTCCCAAACCCTGTAAAATGTCATTTTAAATAGAAATGTTATTTCCATTCAGGATGGTGAAGGCCTATGGAATTAAAAGTATGTCAGAGTTGACTCATAAGTTACACCATATTTTTAAATTCCATTAGTGTAAACAGTGACATTTTTGCCACATACACTAGTACACCATTTAAATTTTGGAAACCCAACTCAAATGTGTTCAAAACAGATTTAGGAGTTCCCCAAGTTTCAGTGGTCTACTAGCGTGCACAGCGCCTTCGTTCAGTGTCTATTCCAAGTGAGCGACTTCAAATAGTTTCATTTTTGACCATTTTTGCCATTCAGACTTGGGGTTTATGCAGAAATTTTCCATCTCATCGCACCTTATTTTTACCCATAATGTCTTAAAAAACATTTGCGTATGTCAAATTTACATACCGATATTATTCACACATAAAAAAAAACTTTCACAAGCAAACATCAGGCAGTTTTAGATTGCGTTATTTCACATCATGACCCTTTCCTGTTATATTTACCACTGTTTTTACAACATTTATATAGTCCCCATTTATCAACTGTTTGAATCAATATGCTATTCTGTGCATAATCCATATGAAGATCAAAAAGTTAAGTTAAAAGGTATGCCACCTTTCATAACAAAGTGATGCCACCATATAGTGATTGGTATCATTATTTATTTTTTATAACATAACTGCTACATGATTGGTGGCATACAAATTTTGATCATGTCATTGTGCCTACACACACTAGTTTTCACCATGACTTCATGCAAAAACTGAAAAAAATTTCAAATGCAATTAAATGAACGTGATTGAATGATTTGATTTTATTTCAATTAGAAATTAAATTAATGAAAGTTAAAATTTGAAAATTTAAAAACTAAAACACATATAGCATACAAAAAGAGTAGGCTGAATGTTGCCATATCGCCATTTCAGTTTTCACATCAGTCACAGTGAAAACTAGTGTGGGTAGGGCCATTTGAGCAATAAATTTTTTTTAATCATTATCACACATAACTGGTATTCCCTTTGATTCAAAGGTGCTGTGCAGACAGTACACCACTGAAATTTGCGGAGACTTATAAATCTGTTTTGAACTCATTTGAGTTCACCACAATACTTGGTCTGTAAACTAACTACTTGGGGGTGATACATTTTTTTGGCACTTTCCCACACCAAAAAAGCCCTCATAAATCCAACCACACTTTGCAAATTTTCACTGGGGCAGATGTACATTGTGGCATGATGTATCGACCACCACGATTGCATGAGAAAGTCACCATTTTGACTTACATAATATTTTTTACCTGACCCCCCTCAACTATTTACATAACAGTTACATTGCCATTGCACCACTTCCATTGATCCAAAACCAGGCAAAACACATTTCAGATTTACTTTGTACACTGCGCTGGGTATGTGCATACTTGGTGTACCACAATGTAGCTATGATAAAAAATGGTTTGGTGGAAATTGTTTTAAAAAAACTTGATATTTGAGTAAATAGTGATATGTGAAGATAGTTTTTTGAATCTCCAGAGAAGTTTCAACTCTATCACAACTTTTTGACATAACTTTTATCCCAATAAAAATTCTTTGCATCTGTTTGTTATCTTTATCTGAAAAATAATCCTTATACACTTTTTCTATACATTTTGCCAATACATATTCTAAAAAAGATATAGGATCATACACACGATCCTCCAATTTTGGTGCAAATTGTACATTGTACACATAATAGTTAGTATAGAACTTTCCATTTTTCGCTAACCACGGTTCTTTAATCTTGAACAAATCTTTCCACTTTGGCTCATTCTGTTCTATTTCTGTGATATTATCCTTGACATATTTGTAATGCTTATTGAGAGTTACGGGATCTGCCTCTTCATATTTGATTTTATTTTCATCAAATTTGTCCTCCTCCAATGAAAATTCTGCTGTGGCTTGATCTTCCTCGTCGCTGGGGGTGGGGGGGGGGGGTTATCGACCAGTTGATAGTATCATTGCTCTGCCATGGCGTTTGTGTGAAACCTTACCGTAAAAAAGCTGTCCTTATATATCGCACCCTGTATTAGTGTAACGATTTTACAACGCGTTACATTAAAGATTACACTGTAACATCATAACGAAATTAAAGATTACGCTGTAACATCATAACGAAATTAAAGATTACGCTGTAACAGCATAACGAAATTAAAAATATCCCAGTGTAAAAATTACTACGCACAGCACACATTTCAATATTGCGTTGTAATAATATAATGAAATTAAGACATCACATTGTAAAAATTACTACGCGCAGCACATGTATCGTATAAAAAGGGAGGTATATTTCACTTTCTCCTTCACACACAAGTTTCTCCACCTACATCTAATACATCGACCCGCCATATATCATCAAGCTGATACAAACACATTGAATTTGCCTATTGCTGAATTCAGCTATCGCTGTAGTCAATCATCGATAACCAATACCACCGATATCAAACACATTCAAGACCCATCTTCATCCGCTCTATCGATACATAAATGTAACTTTGTTGTTTATGTTAAAATGTGGTTAAATATTAAAGGGGATGAAAATTTCAGATGAACCGCTATAAGGATATAGAGATAGAGGTGCTTACGTTAAGTGAGGACATATTTGTGCACAGTCAAAAAAATAGCACGGATTATCAAATCCTTTTTATTCAAAATTCTAACAGGGTGCAAAAAAGACTGCGATAAGTTCCACTGAAGATAAATAGGATATTTCTGGCGCCGGAGACGCAACGCATTTACTTCAAAATAGAAACGTCTGCCGGCATACAGGCAAATCTATTATTTTCTTGATTCTTTTGGGAAAAATTGGTACTTAAAGTTTTCAGTTTGACATAGATATTCGACCATGATAGAAAAGGTACGTAACTCCTATCTATTTGTAGAGTATCGTGTCTGCCGAGTATATCATATAAATTATTCCTCAAATAGCAAAAACATACAATTGTGTTTTTGGGATATTTTGCATTATGTTATGGGTGAATCGTTGCTGTGGAGGCACAATTATCTGGGATTTTTTCAAATTTATATTTACTTCAACATTAAAATATACTGAATATAACAACACCTGGATTGTCTGTTCAAAAAATCTTCCAAATTATCATTGAAATTTTTTTTCATGTTCACCAGACTTGTCTTAAGGTTGCTAAACAGTTTGGGAAAATGAAATGTGAGCAAAAAAACTGATGTAAAATTTCAAATACATTCTTATATTTTTCTATTGTACGGAGCCAATGAGTATATGGCCAATGAGCCAATGAGTTCTTATATTCTTGTACGGAGCCAATGAGAAATGAAAATATTAAAACAGAAAATGGAAAGATAATAAAAAGGAAAATAAAAATGTGTGGTTCTTTATGCACTCGTTTATTCCAATTTTTGTGCCGATAGGTGTTGCAAATTTTTGATTATACGTTTACCTACATTGAATCTAATTCATATTTAGAAAAGTTACAAGCTATTGATTCATTTTGAAGAAAACTTGTTACGTTCAAAATTTTGAATTCAGAAAACGTTCTCACTTTGTATTTATTCAGATGTTGTCCATCCAGACGACGCTTGGATGGCATCATGCCAAAAAACTCAACTACACTTTGATGGGGGTTTGAATTGTGCTGGCACAATTGAATAGTTTCACTCTGTATATGCGTAAGCACTCGTCACCAAAACAGAGTTCGACGGGTTGGATACAGCGTGAATAATATGACATCATGCAACTCATTGTATAGTATCATGTACGCCAAGTATACTTAGCATTCCTTTTTCACCAAAATTTGGACCATTTATTGTTATTCCATGCAATAATTCTGTAATCCTATTTACCTTGTCACATATTTATGCATACTGCCCTATGGTAAATATGAACGTGTAATGCATGAAAGAACTGTGTAAAAACTAGATTTTCTTTGGGTACTTGTTGCTGCCTCCCCACCCAAATCTAAAAAGTATTTTACGTGACTCAGTGACTCAGATATTTTTACAGCAAAACTTCTTCTGACAGAGGGTGTGTACACACATACACTTAATCAAATTAGAACACGACAGAGGGTGTGTACACACATACACTTAATCAAATTAGAACACGACAGAGGGTGTGTACACACATACACTTAATCAAATTAGAACACTGGCTGCCTCCCCACCCAAATCTAAATAGTATTTTACGTGACTCAGTGACTCAGATATTTTTACAGCAAAACTCCTTCCGACAGAGGGTGTGTACACACATACACTTAATCAAATTAGAACACGTGAAATTGAATTAAACAACTTGACAAATTGGATCAAGAAGTGATTAGAAAATTATTTAAATTATTAAGAGGATGAGTAACTGTGTAAAACTGTGATTTGATAAATATACAAAGACTGATATTTTTACTTAATGTACGGTACCTTAGACATGAGTGATTTTGTTACGTATATAATATGACGTACAGCAGAATGTGATTTACTTTAGAATTTGAGAACGTAAATAAATACGTTCCCATTTGACAAAGTTTGTAAATATACACATCAATTCTGTATGCATGGAATTACACACAGAAAAACGCTATGCATAAAAGTGGCACAGCACCCACACGCATGTGAAATATAGATTACAACGTAAATGTAAACACCACGCGCAGTGACAAAATAAATAAAAACATGCGTACATAAATAACAACAGTACATACGCCCCTGGAGTCCGTTCCTCCATCTCCCGTTTTTAAAATAAAAAAAAAAATGAATTTTAAAGTGTGTCTCTTTTCCGTCCACGGATTGCGGAATGTGCTGTCTTTATCTTAGGTACTCACTACTAGTGCGCTGCCATTTTTGGCATGCTGCCAACACAAGCATTGGATACGCTTGTGCTGGCAGTTTTTTGATGGAAAAAAATCACTAATGGCTCGCTCAGAGCCGCACATAGGTTGCAGGGTGATTTTTACCCACTGCTGTCCCCACACTGCTGCTGCCTCACAAAAATCCATCCTAATTTGCAGATATCAGCCACTTCATGACATTCAAACATATTAAGAACTTTATAAGTGCAAACATTTTGATTGTGATTGCAAAAACCACAAATTTACACTTTCTGGGAATGACCTCTTCATCTGTCTGGCCCATTTACACAAAATACAGGACACATTTCCAGTTGTCCCCTGGTATATTTTTAACAGATAATTGTTGCCTGAATTCAATTGGCACTAGCATTTAATGATTTGCATGCAGATGCTGCAGAGGCCGGTCACGCTTTTACGGAAATGCTGTCTTTGAACAGTGGTATTTCCACTGATCACCATAAATGCAATCTTCGTGCAACAATGTGGTGCAGGACTAGCCACATGTTGCTCATGACACTTAGGAAGCCAGTCCTGGCCACCATGTGCTGTATCATAAGCCTGGGGCTGTGTAAGACACATTAGTTCCAATATATGTTTTGTTCAAAAAAATATTTCAGGTTTGATCTTCAGCAAAATTTTGGTGTAGGGATTGCGTCGGTTGTGAGGGGGTGGAATAGTTGCAGGAAGTTACCATCTCATATGTCCCAAAAAATCAGTGGCCTAAACCATCCCAAACACATTTTATAAATAAATCAAATTCCGGCTTGAACAAAAATTTGTATGGATTTTCCATTTATATTGACCAGAAAAAAAGTGGAAAAAAATATTTTCAGCAACAAGGGTGGCCTGAGGGGGTGCCACTTTGGTTATATATAGTATATACTTTGGGGCACCCTCACACTAAGTGACAGCCTGATGGCCTGCTTGTGTGATTTTTAAAATGTTATTTTGTGAATTTTCCATTTATATTGTCCACCAGTTTACATCTTTACATAAATGTACGTATAAGTGTAGCTGCGATGCAAATAAGTAGTAATAAATACATCATGTACATTGGATACATGATGTACATCATTCCGGAATGTGGGTATTTCGAGGGGGGTTTATTATTTCCCCAGCCCATTTTGAGGGGGGGGGGGGTTAATTCGAGGGGGGGTTCATTCAGGGGGGGATAATTCGAGGTAATACGGTATTTATTATTTTGCAAGTTCGACGGTTCATCATTCTTGTCTTCTGCTCTGTCAGACACATCTGATGAACCGTTCGATATTAGATTTCCACCCATTCACACCACTTCATCCATTTTTCTGGCAAATTTAGATCATTCATGGATGCGTTTTTCATCTTTTTTCATTCACACAGCGCTCACCTTGAAACCCTGCTGGCGCCTTTTTGGCGCCCTTTTAAAGCAGGGCGCCATGGGAAAAGGGCGCCAAGCGCCAAGGGCGCCATGGCGCCTTTCAGAATGTGGGCGCCACAGAAAAAGGGCGCCAATGGCGCCATGGCGCGGCGCGCTTTGGCGCCCTCAAATGGCGCCAGATCATGGCGCTATTCCATCACTACCTCTGGGTGAAAAATATGCTACAAAATTTACAAAAATGATTGATGAAAATATAAAAGAATGTTAATGCATGGCAGAGAAGCGACAACGGATACATAACGTGTACGCAGTGTATACACACATTTTTGTTCTTGTTGAACTGTTAAATATTTATACGTATATTACATGCGTTGACAGAATGCATTCATGCAATGAATAACGTCCAAGGTTTCTGAGAACAAATACCCCCCCCCCTGGAATAACTTCCTCCTCAAAAACTCCTCTGACGAAAATATAATTCCCCTGGGGCCTTATTCGGGTATATATGGTACCTAATAAAAATTATGTCTTGATCATGGGTAAAAAAATATTTAGTTTAATGGTACAGAACTCCAAGAAAAAATGACAATTTTCAGGCCGCTGAAGAAATGGACGAAAATTGGATTCTAATGCGGGAAGGTATAGAAGGGACCCCATCAATGGATGAATTTCTGTGCAAAAACCTTTCAAAGGGAGCCATTGTTGGAGTGAACCCAACAGTAATTTCCGCAGGTCACATTTCTGCACACTTTTTTGGTTTGCCGAGAAAAAAATATAACCCAATTCGCAGACAGTTTCAACAGACTCAAAAACAAATTGAGGGCGTGTAGTATCACTTTGGCGCCGGTGAAATCAGATCTGGTCGACAAAGTTTGGACAGATTTTGGCACGAAGCCAGCTATTGAATCCAAGTCGATATATCCAATGGACTTGCAATACACTGGCAAAACTATGTGGGAGAAAATAGCGGAAGTTCGGGAGAAAATGAATGAGGCGCATTGTTCTTTGCTCGTGCTCGCAGACCTGTTCGAAATTGCATGTTGGTTTTTATTATTATTTTTATTTTGGCGTAGTGATTTGAGTAATGAAAATGGATTCACATGGCGCACTGGTGATGGAAAAAGCGCCAGGACTTCGTCGCCAAGTGCCAAAAGCACCAAAACGCTTTTCTGGACCACAGCGCCAAGCGCCAATGGCGCCAGAGCGAAATGGTGCCAAGCCCCAGAAGCGCGATAGCGCTTTTTGCTTTGGCGATAGCGCCAAGCGCCAGCTTTAGGCATTTTGTTCCTGGCGCCAAACAAAATTAGCGCCAACAGAACCATGGCGCTTATTATGGGTGTGGCGCCAAGCGCCAATGGCACCACAGCAAAATAGCGCTAAGCACCAAAAACGCCATGGCGATTTTTCCTTTGGAGCTAGCGCCAGGCGCCAGCGCCATGGCACTTTTCCATCACTACGCACGACGCCATTTTTCACTCTAGTGCTAATTTCCAGAGTTGTTAAAAGGTACGTACGTTTACTCGAAAAATACGCGTACGCGAGTACGCGGTAAATACATTTACATATACTTTTCAAAAAAATACCGTACGCACTTGTACGCGTACACTTTCAAAGCGTACGCGTACGGAAAATGTATTTATGAAAGTTCAATGTGGGACATATTTATAAAATAACTACACTGCTATGTATTTACAGAAGTGGTTCCATTGAATATTTTAGATATGTGGGGGTAGTGCCTTTAAAAATTTCAAAATTCGCAACCAAGTCGAAATGGTTGTGGAGACAATGGATGTGGTAAACGAGTCGGGAGAACGATGATTTTTATCTCCTAGAAAAAAGAGACTTTGAAAACTATATAATCTGTCATTTGCTTATAGACAAACATACGTTGTGATGTACACGTATGAAAAAGTGCCCACTCTTACACATTCTATGAAGAAAAGTAGTCGTTTCTACACTCACAAAAAAGTACCCACATTTACGCGTACGTACGAGTAAAAAAAAAGTAATTTACATTTTCTATACTTTGTGGTGAGTAAAAAAAATACCTTACGTTTACATATACTTTTAAAAAAAGTTAAGTAATTCTAACAACTCTGCTAATTTCAACCTCAAGGGAAAATATTTATAATACCCTACGTTTTCCGTTACTCATAAGGTTATTTTTACACCCTAATCTAGAATTTCGTGTCTGTGAAAGTGAAATGGCGCTTTGGCGCTTTTTGATCACTATGTTTTACAAAATTCTTAGCAAAACCTGCATATTCCATTTTCTGACAACATTCCAGGGTTGTTCAATTTGCGAGGTTACGATATCCCGTACAATCCAGTGTTTTTTGCATTTGCTACAGTCGAGCCAAATTTAGTACGGTAAGTTAGATTTTAAGAAACTTTACTTTTTTATTGAAATGACTGCATGTTTGGTGGGTATGATGAAATTTGTCTGTTTGTAAAATCACCATTGCTGATCACCGTGTTTCCTCGAAATTAGAGTATAACCTAGAGTGCAAACTTTAATCGGGGGTAATCGAGGGTGGGGGTATTTCGAGGGGGGTGTAATTCGAGAAAATACGGTAGTCAGTCGATGAATGAACAAAAATAGCGAATTTTTCCACCAAAAACTACTGTATTTCTTGCCCATCATAGATTATTCATGGACGACAAGCAGGCAGCCCGTGTTCTGGTTGTGAAATATCTGCAAAACTGCACCGTGGTACCGAGCCAAGGAAACGGCGGTTCTGGTGAGTGGTTGTAAACTGGTGACAATTTTGAATGTGGTCAAGTGACAGGGAAATTTCTGATGCCAATTGGGCAGTGTCAAATGTCATGTGAAATGACAAGTAAAGCAAAAAAATACGTTTTTTTCTCCTGCACTTTCGACATTTTGCATGCCATTTGACAAATTAGTCTGACATTTTACTTGACATTTGACACCTTACTTTACACTTAAAGAGTTAGGGACTGTCCCCTTCCGGATACACATTCCAAAATTTTCCCAAAACATTTTACAAATTCCAAATTCCCCCTCGACACTCAGGTTTTGCAGATTCACCCTGCCTAGTTTATGATTATGAAGATTTCAATTCCGTCATTGAAAGTTTGGCTAGCGCGCGATCTTGGCTTGAAAATGAGCGCACTTGGTTGCCGAAAGCGTCAACTAATTATGCCATCGCTTCTCTTTTTCCAGAAGTATGGATGAACTTTTTTCTTTTTTTAGGGGGGGGGGGGGCACAGGGTTTTTTAGAGCGACAGCCAGCACCTTGAGCCGTTCACTTTTTATGTTATACACATGTACATTTGGAGTGACTGTATTTTACCTGTTTGATACGATTTTAAACGGCTGCAAAATGCGCTGTGTTTGGGTATTCATTGCTTCTACACACACAAGTTGACAAGGACACCAAATGTCAACTGGTTCTCATCCCAATTCAAAGCTTGCTAACGAGGCGACGAATGACACCCAGATGTAAATGTGTTGAATTGTGTATTGAATCTGTAGCGTTGAAAAACTATTATTGTACGGTATAATATGTCCAATGAAAATACGAGGCCGACATGAATTATAACATGAATCGTGACCAGGCTGACCGTGAAAGTATACCCCGTGTTATACATACGTGGTATACTGCCACGCGAATGGCATTTTTTCATAACGCGCACCAGTATTAATTTGCGCGGTTTTGTTTACGCTAATTTCGCTAACACGGCACATTACGGGTTAAGCGGGCGCGCGCGTAATAGGGGTCAATCCGTTTAGCGTGGTACTTTTTTCACTAACACACATCATTTGGAACGCATCGTGTTACATCATTTGTCATACCCCGCAGAAAATATTTTTTGCGGGTTAGAGCGTGTTATGACTTGTGACAGAACTAGGCCCCCCCAAAATGTGGCTCTGCTGCGACCACTCATTTCCGTACTTGGCGCACCAAAATGCGGTTCTGCCAAAATCAGAATGCCCAACTGATCGATCATGTGCAAAAAACGGGATTGGTATTTATAGGGGTCCGCGGTGCACGCGGCACTTGAGATTGGACAAAGATTTCCATATGTTGTCCAATATTTAGGATCGAAAAATCATTTTCTCATGAGATCAGCTCTTTGTTTTTACTCGGAAAATCGGGGCACATGCCATTTCTTTATGACATAAGGGATCAGCGTTTTTGATGTTGCATAAGTGGGGGGGGGGGGGGGTTTATTCGAGGGGGGGGTTTATTATTTCGTCAGAAATTTTCGTTAGGATCATAGTAAATAGTAGGCATTTGCGTACCCAAAATGGGTAATAAACGTGTCCAAACAGGATATATTTGGACATAAAAACGTAGATAGCTACACAAACTACTCTATGTGTAGCTGCAATGCAAATTAACCGTAATATACATCATGTACATTGCGTAGATGACGTATTTATTATGTACATGACGTACATCATTCCGAAGGGGGGGGGGTATTTCGAGGGGGGGTTTATTATTTCCCCAGCCCATTTGAGGGGGGGTTAATTCGAGGGGGGGTTAATTCAAGGGGGGGGGATAATTCGAGGTAATACGGTATTTATTTTCTAACTATTCTATGTATTTCAGCCTAGTCTCATGGGGCTATCGTTTCCGACGATATCAGCTGTTGGTGGACACGCTTCCAAACCCCATTACAAAAACACGAATGAAACTGATGTACCACTGACGAATGACCAGTGTTATTTGGTAGATTCTGGTGGACAATATATGTTTGTTTGATTTTTTTGCTTTTTTTATAGATAAAAGTATTTCTGAATTGAATTTCATTTATGCCTACTTTGATCACAGAAATTTCAAAAATACCCCCCCCTCCCACCTTTCACAGCCACGGGGGTACCACAGACATCACAAGGACAATATACCCATCCCCAACCCCAAGCACGTATTACAAGGAATGCTATACGCGCGTTTTAATGTCGCATATCGACTTGGCGCGGCAGATATTCCCCAGCAATATGATGACCGGTTCCAGGTGCCACTCCGAGACCTTGTAAAATGCCCTGTAAAATGTCAAATGTATTGTCAAGTGTAAAAAGTCATGTAATTAATTAATTAATTATAATAGAGTGGATTTTAATGCAGGAGCAATTTATTTATTTCACTCATACACATGGGACCCTGGGAAATGTAAACACATGTAAAATACACATGTAAAATGTTCTGGGAAATGACAAACTCCGTTTGACATTTTAAAGGGCATTTTACAAGGCCTTTGCATAACATGACATTTGTCATTTTACAACACCTTTGACTAGTGATGTAAAAGCGCCATGGCGCTGGCGCTTGGCGCTTTTGGCGCTTGGCGCTTTTTTGCTGTGGCGCCATTGGCGCTTGGCGCTGTGCTGTGGAAAAGCGCCGTGGCGCTTTTGGCGCTTGGCGCTATGATGTAGTGGCGCCATTGGCGCTTCACGCTTGTGTTTTATAAAGCGCCAAAAAAGAGCCAAGTAGTACAAAAAAATAATCATTGTTCCTATGAAAGAAGACCTTGCCTGCATGAGTTACATAAGTAAATGTGTTACTGAAAGTGTGTTACAGGAAGAACAAATCCTCTACTTGCTTATTTTGTAAACCATGTCCATGCAATTGCAAGGATATTCAAAACTTTTACCAAAAAATGGGCCTACACGCACTAGTTTTCAACGACATTTTATGTCAACTGGTTTTCATCCCAATTCAAGGTATGACGACGAGCCGACGAACAGCGTTCAAAAGCATAGTGTTGCATTATATTGCAAATGAAGTTGTATTGTTGCTGTGGTATGAAGTACCGGCATGAAGTATTTATTTTACCTACCGTATTTCCTTGAAATACACCCAGGGGGTTTAGTTTTTAAGGGTGCAAAATTTGAGGGGAGTTTCGAGGTGGGCTTATTCGGGGGGAATTTTTATGAATGGTCGTAGTAAAGTATAGTTTTTGTACCCAAAACGTAATTAATTGACCAAATATGTTATATTTTGGTCATATTATCATAGATCGTTCCATAAACAAGGCCATGTAAATTCACAGCTAAATATTAATGTATCATGTTCATTGGATACATGATCTACCTTATTCCAAACGGTGTGTATTTTGAGGGGGGGGGGTTAATTGAAGGGGGCTATTTCGAGGAAATATGGTATATTTATGTGTATACAACACTGGACAGTGTTACTTGTCAGCAAGCTATGAATTGGGATGGGAACCAGTTGACAAACAAATAGATAGCACTGCATTTGCATCGCTGCACTTTATGCACCACAATTTTTTGGCGCTGGCGCTATTGGCGCTTGGCACCATCATCCCCTGGCGCCATTGGCGCTTGGCGCCATGGTCTAGAAAAGCGCCATGGCGCTTTTGGCGCTTGGCGCTAAAAGTCTGGCGCTTTTTACATCACTACCTTTGACACTTTGCATGACATTTGCCATTTTACTTGACTTTTGACACTTTGCAAGACATTAGACATTTCACAGGGCCTTTTACAGAGTCTGGGAGTGCCCTCCAGATTGGATACAATTGCTAGAATGACTTTGTGGGATGTGGGGTTGGACTTTGGCCATGGCACCGGCCATGGTCTCGGCAGCTTTTTGGGGGTGCATGAAGGTGAGCTTAAATTTACCATATTTCCTCGAAATACCCCCAGGGGGTTTATTTTTACAGAGTGAGATTTTTGAGGGGGTTGGTATTTCGAGGAGGGTTTATTATTTCACCAGAAATTTTTTGAAATCCCAGTACTAAATTGTTGTCTGTAACGTACACAGACGTCGAAAAGTGCAACAAAAACCGCCATGTATAAGACTCTATAACCTTATATCTGTACGTAGACAGTATAAACACTATTCTTACATAACACAGTCAATGGTTTTAGCGTGTGTTCTACGTTTCCCGGATCACAAACCGTAGCTTTTTTCATTTACGTTCTCTATACACTATATTTGGGGGGGGGGTATTTCGAGGGGGGGTTAATAAACTCATAGTGTCCATTTTGAGGGGGTATTTCGAGGGGGGGGGTATTTCGAGGGGGGGGGATATACCGAGGAAATACGTTACGTATTTTGATGGTAATTTTGGAACTATTGCGGCCTGCGGGCCGAGTTTCGAATAATGTCAAGTTGGGTTTATCAAGTCTGTCAAGTAACCCTATTCACGAAACTCGACAGTCGATACCCCAACTAGAAAATATTGCTATTCAAAACCTACCACATGCCAACTAAATGTGCAAAAAAATACAATTTACAATATTTATTGCGTTCAATGCGGACTCGAGATACTTTTTGGCCTAAAGAAGACACGAAACGTGTAAATTTCTATGAAACTTTGCCAGAGCGCAGCATAGAACCCTCTCCCGATGTAAATAAAGTTGGCACAATTTTATTTTATATTTATAAATGCCAGGACCCGCATCGATTTCCTTCCGCGGCGATGGATCGACAAAGGCGGAGTTAAATGAGAATATGGTGCTGACAATTGGTTCGTTTTTTATAGTCTACGCAAATGTTGAGCCGATCGCTTAGTGATGTAAATAGTTTTCGTGAATGCGCCATGGCGCCAATGTTCTGGTGCTTGCGCCACAACAAAAAAGTATTTCGTGTGAACTCCCTTTTGTTTTACCTCATCACTCTGATCAGGGGGCAGTTCCGCAAATTGAGAGGTGAGAAGTAAAATGGCAAAAGCGAAGTGACTTGAGGAGAAAAATGGCAAAAGCGAAGAGAAATTACTTTTAATTTTTATTTATTTCTACTTGCTTTTGCCAATTCACTTGCCATTTCACTTCGCTTTTGCCAATTTACTTCGCATTTGCCATTTTAATTCACACTTCTCAATTTGTGGAACAGAGGCACCAGTTGCAAATTCCGTAGGTGGAGAAGTAAAAAAACTATTTCAAAAATGGAATGAGTAGTGAGAAGTGAAATGGCGGGTAAAAATCAAAAGCGAAATAAAATGAGAAGTAAAAGTTTAAAGCGAAGTAAGTTTAGAAGTGAGAAGTTACAAGAAAAGTTGTTTACCTTTTACTTTTGTTGTTTACCTTTGTAAAACCTTTACTTCTCATTTCACTTCTCATTTCTCACACGATTTCTTATTCCATTACTCGAATTGATTCCAGTTGCTCACATGAAAAAAATAAAAATATTTTTCATTTTTCCACACATTTCCAGAACCGGGTTATTACGAAGACAACGTATTCGGCATTCGTTTCGAAAACGCGTATTTTATAGTGCCCACAAATGACACGAAATATCACATGAAAGATCGGAGATTTCTGAAGTTTGAACCTCTCACGTTGGCTCCAGTTGAAACAAAACACGTTATCAAAGAAATGATGTCCGCCGAACAGGTGAGAAATTTTGATTTTAAGGGACATTTACAGCATCGTGACAAATCAGAAAGGTGAAACTTTAACCAAAAAGTCACATAACATTTTATTATTTTCATGTTTTCAAGTTTTTCATTCGAAATTCATGTTCAACACCGTGTTTTTCGATAGTGTTAATAAATTTTACGTCGGACCCATTTTCCATCATACGTTTTCCATTAAAATTTGGAAGAAATAACATTTCTTATGAAAAAATCATAAATTTTCGAGGAAAATTGAGCTTTGAACCAGAGTGGTTAGAATTACTGAACTTTTTTAAAAGTATATGTAAACGTAAAGTACTTTTATTTTACTCATCACAAAGTATAGAAAACGTAAAATACTTTTTTTTACTCTTACGTACGCGTAAATGAGAGTACAAAATTTATTCCCAGTAAATTGCAAAAGCGAGCACATTTCTTCATATAATACCATATTTCCTAGAATTACCCCACGGGGGGTTTATTTTTTCAGAGTGAAAATTTTGAGAGAGAAACGTGAACAATGAAACAATAACTACCATTTATAAGTTTTTACAGCCTTATATAAGGATGTAGATGGTATAAACGATGTTCCTACGTAACACAGTAAGTGTTTTGAACGTGTGTTATGCATTTCCCGGATGCATTACATCAAATTCATAGTGCCCATTTTGAGGGGGGTATTTCGAGGGGGGGTATTTCGAGGAAATACGGTATGTAGAACTGGGTACGTTTTCGAAGTACCCCACTCAAAACGGCCACTACAAACTACCTAATAGACCCCCGTCGAACCCCCCCCCCCCCCCCCCCCGCTAAATTGAGTGTGAAGAGAACGTAAATAACAAAACCTTCAGTTTGTGTTCTGTGAAATGCAGAACACACGTTAAAACAATGACCGAATCACGTTAGAACAGGGTTTATACCATCTATATTTACATACATACTTATATAGGTAACTCTCTAAATACATAGAGTATACATAGGTATACTCTTGTACATTGGTGAATATTTTCTACCTCAGCGTACATGACAAACAACGAATTAGCACTGAGAGTTCCAAAGCATTCTGGCGAAGTAATAAACCCCCCTCGAAATACCCGCCCTGGTTTAACCCCCCCCCCCCCTCAAAATTAACACTATGAAACAATTTCGAGGGGTATTTCAAGGAAATAGAGTACATTGCAAGTGTAGTCACCTTATAAATACGTTCCACATTGAATTCACAGAAATACGTTTTCATTACGCGTATGCTTCAAAAACGTACGCGTACACGTGAGTACGTTACTTTTTTTAAAGTATATGTAAACGTATTTACCGCGTACACGCGTACCCGTATTTTTCGAGTAAACGTACGTACCGATTAACAACTTTGCTTTGAACAACTTTGAACTTTAACAAATTTTGGAAAGCTTGAAAAGCTAAAAGCTTGAAAACATGAAAATAATGAGTTTACATTTAAGTTAACTTTTATTTGTCATTATGCTGTAAATGCACCTTTAAGGGTTACGGTGCTATTTTATCGTACAAATAATATCATACTTAAAAACGTCTTTTGCGCAGCGATCCTGGCTAAATTCATACCATTCAAACGTGTTGCAAATTATAGGCTCAGAGTTGGAGAAAACGGGAAAAATGGAAGTGCTTGAATGGCTCAAAGAACAGTGTAAAGCGATATGATAAGTGTGATATTATATATACTGTAAATGCTCTATTAGGACGACCCCCCTCCAATAAAGCGACCTCCTCCAATAGTACGACCCCCTTTGGCACGTTGTCTAAGTATAATGCGACCCTCTCCAATAATGCGACCCCCTCCAATAATGTGACCCCCAAAGAAAAATAAAAAACAAAAAACGGACGTTAGAAAATGATGTCGCAATCTTCGGACGCTGCTAATTCAGCAAATTTTGCCGCAAATTGAGCAAATTTTGTGGCTTTGTGGGGATTTTTGCTTTACAATATTATTTTACGATGCCATGCTCATACGAGTTAAAAGAACAGTTGAGTTGTTGAGGCGTCGAAAAATGCAATCCGACCCTCTCCAATAAAACGACCCCTCCAATAATGCGACCCCAAAAAATGTGCTGAAAACAATAAACCGACAGTCGCCTTATTGGAGCATTTACGGTAGCCACGTGAAACTCACCTGAATATCAGTTGTGATCAGTGATCACACTAAAAACGTATTTTCACGACTCATGCTGAAAGCTGATTGTTCCTTGAAACTGTTTTACAATGAAATTATTTCAGTTTCTTTAACTTTACAGGGTTGTTTATTTGCGTACACCAGCATTTTTCTAAAAAAGGAACATGGACTTGCCCAAATTTTCAGTAAAAATCAGAATCAGTTTACAGAGCTCGCGTAAGAATGTAAGAAATATTCACACGCATATACTCCGGTTACTTTACACCCTGCACGCGTGGTTCCCGCTGGAAGTGTGCCAACGATGGTTAACGCGTCCGAGTTTCATAAAAAGATGACAAAATTGATTGTTGTTATAATTTTATTCATTAACCTATTCACATCGATGAATTCTTTTCATATTTTTACGGAAATCGCATGATTTAATAATCATTGGCACGCTTCCAACACGAGACATAAATCAGTGCGAGGGCAGAGTATCACGCAGGCCGAGTATAACATATTATATGTAAAATGTTCCATGTTTCTCGGACTGAACCTTTATGTCGTCATTTATTTTTTTTGGAATTAAACATGTTCGACTTTTGAAGACCTCGGTTCCTAGACAATGTAGAATTTTTGTATTAACTTCACATTTTACAATTTCAATTACTCCATGTTTTGGAATTGCGCTGCGTACATAGTTTGTAAAAAATTAGTAAACGCATAAATATGCTTTGAAGGCATTTGAGTTTACCAGAATGAGGTATCTGTCAACTAAAATTGAACGGGATTGAAAAAAACAAATTCTGGTAAACTCAAATGCATTCAAAGCTGATTCAATAGTTTATAGGTAGATGTTCAAAACACCGTTAGTAAACTACTGTGTACAGCGACAGTGGGTCAAATCCAGAAACTTCACATTTCAGTATTTCATTCATCGGAGAGTGACAAGCAATTGTATCATTATGCAACAATGGCAAATATCTTTTCAGCGAAACTTTCGCCGCAGTAATTATTTATGGACATTTCTTTTCGTATGACGTGCTTTGCGTTGCGCGACATCTTGTTGTGTAATGCGTAAAGTGTGTAACATATTCGCGTAAATTTACATGCGTAGAGTGACCACTGGTCACTGAGCGTCCACTAAAAATGCGCATTTTACGTCAAGAAACCTGTTTTCACAGAGATTCCATGTGAAAAACAGGATTTTGTAACGAATGGAATCGGTATAAAAGGCAGTCAAGTGACAGTGGTCGGACATCAGTCGCACATCCTCTACATTTCACACAATTTTCAGCGGACATTCTAAGAGACAGCTGAAGATTACAAAATGTCCGGAGAAATGGACAAGATTCGCTTGGCTGGTGAGTTTCGCTGAGAAATTGAGTTTCGATTTGTTGGATATGTGATGGGTTTCGATTTGATTTTCTCGATTTCTGAATTTCTCCACACAAAAGTCACTTATTACTTATCACTAAAGTTATCACCTTCCAAAGCGAAAATTTGAGGATTTTTTGAAAGGATATGTCAATTTGACAATTAATTTCGTGTCAACCATACAACTGTGCACCAACAAATTAACCTGCAAAAATCCATTTTTAGAACATTTTAAAACATATTTTAGAACATTTTCCATTTCACAAAATTATGTAAAAATTGGAAAATGTAAAAAATTTCGCAGGCGGCACAGCGTTCGTACTGGCGACAATTGCGCTGTTTTCATGCGTGCTTTTCGTGCCCGCGATCATGAGCGACGTGGCGAACACGTGGAACGAGTTGGACGAGGAAATGTCTCAATTAAGGGTTTGTCTTGACTTTTTCTGGTGCCAATCCCAGACCCTGTAAAGAGCCCTATTAAAAGGCAAATGTCATGCAAAGTGTCAAAAGTCATGGAAAATGCCCTGCAAAATGGCAACTGAGTTGCCCTTTTGCATGGCATTTTCCATGATTTCTCACACATTGCATGACATTTGACATTTTACAGGGCTTTTTATAGGGTCTGGGAGTGCCCCCTGTTCGAAATTGCATGTATGAATGATTATTTTCAGGGCGATTTGTCGAATTTGAATAGAAATTTGAATAAATCAAATGAGATTTCAAAGTGCAATTCATGCAAAATTCTCTATTCATCTCAATTTTTCGTTACCTACGTATTTACCTTGGTCATGCGTGCATTCTTGGAGTACCGCAGAAGTCAAAAATGGGAAAATTCGACAGCACAAACGCCTATGCATAAGAAAAATAGAGACCCCCCTTAAATACCCCCCCCCTCAAATAACCCAACTCAAATAACCCCTCCCCCCCAACCCCAGCTGTCAGCCCGCTCAATCTGGCGCGACATCAAGACCCAAACCGCTTCGATGCCGTCCAGCAAGCTGCGCAGCGCCAGGCAAGCCTCATCGTGGGGCGCCCAAAGGCCGTCTTACGACAGCCGCGTCGAGGTCACCACGCAGGCCTACGAACAGGAGAAGCCCAAGTGCAGTGAGTTGGGGGGGGGGGTGCCACTTCCGGACCTTGTGAAAAGTCCTGTAAAATGTCAAATGACTTTCCGGCATTTTCCCTGACTTTTGACACTTTGCATGACATTTGACAATTTACAGGGCTTTTACAGGGCCTACATTTTTACTCGAGGAAACGTAAAAGAAACGTAAAACTACGTTTCGCCGGTGAATTTAAAATGTAAAACGCGCCCTTACGTGCACTAGGGTAGGGTGTTTCCGTTTTCCGTTTCCTTCTTTCCAAGGGAAGATTTTTTTAACTTTCCGTTTTCCGGTTTCAGTAAGAGATATTTTTGACGCCCTACCTTGGACCTTTCCCTTCCATTGAATTCTAGGCTTCTAAATCTAAACACAACCCACAACCCCCCCCCCCCCCCCCCCCCCCACTGCAGACTGCAAAGCGACCAACGATTGTCCCGCGGGACCGCCGGGACCAAAGGGACCAATGGGCGAGAATGGCGTCGATGGTCCCAAGGGGGTTGATGGTCTCGATGGCGCTGATGCCGAGGATGTCATGCAGCAGCCGGTGGGTTTTAAAAAAATAACTTTATAATGTGACAGTTTGTAAAATATTAGAATTTTGATGGGGACCTCTTTTGTATGGTTTACTGGTTACTCGGTTTTTTGAAGAGATGTCAACAATCTCCGCGATGAAGTGGAGTAGTAAAAATGAGAAGTGAAAAGTTAAGCGAAGTAATCATTAAGTGAGAAGTTTAATGGCAAGTTTAAGGTCGAGAACGTTTTCAGCGTGTTCTTGACGCTTGTCATTTGTCTTTTCAGTTTTTAGTATCAATTTTACTTCTCACCCAAAAAAAACTTTCACTTCCGCACAACTTAGAAATTAAATCATTATTCTTCCTTCTCCACCCGCGGAAGTGGCACCTTTGAGTGTTTGATGTTAGATAGGTACCTAATCATTCTCAAGTGCTTAAACACGTTTCAATGGCTTGCAGGCTAGCGACCGTTGCTTCACCTGCCCGCACGGACCCATGGGACCCAGCGGTGCTTCCGGCCGGCCCGGTGAGTACTTTTGTGTGCATAAAAACGCACATTTTTGCGGGAATTTGGTTTTTAAATATGCCGCATTCCCTGTAGAATGACAATTGTCAAAGTGTCAAAAGTCATGTAAAATGGCCTGTAAAATGTAAAATGTCACCTAAGGTGTCAGAAGTCACGTAAAATGACCTGTAAAACGACAAACAAAATCAGAAATAACCCACAACCCTCCCTACAAACAAACCCACTCCAAAACCCCAATCCCCAAAACCCCCCAATCCCCAAACACCCATCAACGCCCTATTTACCACCCCCCAGGTCCCCGCGGTATGCGCGGCGCCAAGGGCATGCCGGGCAGGGGCGGCAGGGACGGCCAGCCGGGCTACACGGGCGACATGGGCGACACCGGCGCCGAGGGCAGGCCAGGCGGGCAGGGCGAGAAGGGCGACAGGGGCAGGGACGCTATGGTTGGTTTGGGGGGCTTTTACTGTGCCCTTTTTTTGTAGAGGATGTGTGTGGGAAAGTATGATCATGTTTAGTTTATATTTGGCTGTGGTCCAGAAGCAGTACATGCAATGTAAAGATATTCATTTACGTGTACAAAAAAGCCCTGTGCCGGTGCACATGTGGGCTCATTTTCACGCATTTTTCCATCAGACTGATAATTTACAAGTGAATCGGTCCTAGTACTGTCAATTCTTTAAAAAATACACCGGATGGGGTGCCTGTTGCAACAAACAGCCCCCTGGCTTCCGATCACCGGGTCTACATGTGCACCGAGTTTACAGCACACCGGGATTTGATTGTACAAAACACTTGATATCATGCTTCATTTTACATTTCAAATTTACATCAGCTCAATTTTTCGTTCATCTTCATTGCCAACACAACCCCCCCCCCCCCAGGCCAAAATCGGTCTGCCCGGCCGCAAGGGTCCCCTCGGTCCCGCTGGCGACGCGGGCGAGCAGGGCCCCGTGGGCGAGGACGGCTCCGTGGGCGCGGTGGGCGACGCAGGCATCGAAGGCATGCCCGGCTTGCAGGGCATCCAGGGCATGCAGGGCGGCTACGGCAAGCCCGGCGAGGAGGGCCAGCCCGGTGATGACGCGCACTACTGTCCCTGCCCCCAGAGGAGTGGGTACAAGCAGTAGAGTGTGATTTGTGATTGGGTGGTTGTTTCAAGTTGTGGTTTAGTTTAGCTAGTTTGATTGTAGACAGTTATTTGATGGATGTAAATGAGGCCTCTACTTTGATAAGTTGAGTAATCAAAAAGGTTGATTTGAAGAAAATGGATGTCTAAGTTGATTTCATATTCACTGGCAGTGTTGCATGTCCAATGGGTGTGCAGCTGTCCAATGATTACCATCATAATGTTCAAAATGTTGCTGATAAGGTGTCAAATTTGTCAAAATTGAAAATGATTAAAAACCTTTGGGACCGATTGTAGACGCCATTTTCATTTGACACAATTGTTACAGTTTTGAAATTTTAGAGTGATAAGCTTTTAAAAGTGGACGCCTCAAAGACATTTTGATCAGAACGTGAAATGTTGAATGTTTAAGATTGGATATTAAGACTTTCTGGATATACATTCTCTGGATATACATTCTTATAGGTACATTCTCCTTAAAATGAAGACATGGAATGTGTAAAAATGACCGAGTGTTTTAAAAGCATGAGAAAATCACAAAACAATTTCATTAAACCTGCGTGACACACAATAACACGAAAAAAATGCACTCTACACAAGAGAAATTATCAATGCGGATCAATCCAGCCTTAAGTTGATTGATGTAAAAATTCATCAACTATGGTGGAACAGTGTTTTAAATAAACTTGAAATGCCAAAATACAAAGTAGTAATCAAAAACACAATGTTCAACTTGAACTGTGTCTAACATTGGTAATACAAGATATGTTGTGATGGTATGACCACAAAGCATAACGTCTGGAACTGACTAAAAATACACCATTCACGATTCAATATTAAATAACCATTAGGTATTCTGAGTGATTTAACTATAGAATTATAGTGACAAATGTGAATGCAGAGATACGTAATTTTAAATGCAAATGTTTTTATTAGTCGATAATGCCCATGGCTTCGAATGAAATGACTTCATACATATCATGCCATCTTGAGGGAATATTCCCTCAAATGAAAGGCATCCAGGATAGTGTAGCCTCGTAATACCCCCCTGGAGGTGATCGTTTCATTGTGCAACTTTTGAGGGTGGTTAGAGGGGCGGGGTTATTTCGAGGGTTACTATTTATAGGGGTGGTATTTCGAGGGGTCAATATTTTTTTTGCAAAATAACATGAGATTTATACAGTAACCATCGGAGAATCCCTTTTTAGGTATGTCAACAACCAGACGCACTTCACTCAATGGGCACCACCACTCTGTGTGCGCGATTTTCTAGGAGGAGATTTCCGACCAAAAACTGTGCATCTCCACTTCCCGATTCATCCAATACGAAAACTCGACGTCTGTTTTCCCAGCGATCATCATTCCAGTCCCAGCGTTTATTCCAGTCCCAACTTTGTCCATCAATCCAGAAAAGGGTGTCATCCAAAACGGCCATGGCACCATACCTGCTATCTCTCCGCAGTGAGTACGTCGTCTGCCAGGTGCTTAACAATGCGTTGTATCTGTGTTAAGCGCGATTTACAGCTTAACGACAGATAAAAAGTTAGTGATGAAAAAGGAATCCAGCCATGACTTTGGCGCCAACCGTCAAAGGCGCCGTGGCGCTCTTCCGAACCTCCGCGCCGAGCGCCAATTGCCCCAGAGCAAGATGGCGCCAAGCACCAGGAGCGCCATGGCACTATTTGCTTTGGCGCTAGCGCCTGGCATTTTCTTCCTAGTGCCACGCAAAAATAGCGTTAAGCTCCAAGCGCCAGGCATTTCCATAGGTGTGGCGTGAGGCGCCAATAGCACCACAGCAAAATAGCGCCAAGTGCCATTAGCGCCATGGCGCTTTTCCATCACCAATAAAGGTGAGACAATAAATTCGGTGCCAAATTGGCCCTGCGCACACCAGTTTACTGGTGTTTTCAGTTTACCGGAGGTAAACTGAATTAATTCAGTTTACTTTTTTGTTTCACAGATTGTATGAGTGGGTGGAGCTTAGGCTGACATCTTTATTTTTTCCAAGTTTGCCAAAGCAGTGATTTTACCCTGTAAACTTGAATTTTTTATTTCTTTAATAGTGTAAGAACAGAGCATTGTTATACTCGGCGTACATGATACTCTACCGTCGCACTGATTTATGTCTCGTGTTGGAAAAGTGCCAATGATTGTTAAGTCATGCGATTTCCGTAAATAATGAAAAACATTCATCGATGTGAATATGTTAATGAATAACATTATAAAAACAATCAATTTTGTCCTCTTTTTATGAAACTCGCACGCGCTAACCATCGTTGGCACACTTCCAGTGGGAACCACGCGTGCAGGGTGTTAAGTAACCAGAGTATAATGTAATTTTTTTGCATAATGTACAGTATGTCCTGTAGATGTTGTCTAAATTTTTAAAATATTTTTAAGTGCAAAATTGAATTTTTTATTAAATTTATTTATTTTCAGCAGATAAAAATTCATATAAAATCAACCGTTTGGTTTATTTATTTATTTTATGTTATTTTTATTTTTATTTTGTCTGAAATGATCAGTTTTCATTCAGCCATTGATTGGTATACATGGCGAAATTAAAAATGAAAATTGGATTTTTTATGAATTTATCGGCTATTTACACAGGTCCCGGCCGGGGACCGGGACCCGGCAAAAAATTAAAAAAATACAAAAATTAAAAATTGGTTTCTACGGGTTATTTGCATGTTAATTAAGGTAATTATCACCAAATAAGCATGCGCAAAATTTCCGCAGGACGTTTAAACACGCTGACGAATTTTTGTCTGGACGGTATGTAAAAGTTTATCGATTTGGCTCAATTTTTGCATGCGTGTACTCATGCGTGTGGTTAGTTCGCATGCAAAATTTCAGCTCGGCGCGGTAAGTGGTTCTCATTTTTTTCACTCTTTAAATTTTTTCAATCACTGTATTTTTGTACAGTGCTTGAAATATTGCCGGGGTCGGGTCCCCGGCAAAATCAAAATGTCCCCGATCGGGGCCGAACGGCCCCGGATAGGAAATTTTTTTTTCAGTAAACAAAGAATTTTTGTCCCCGATCGGGGTCGATCGGCCCCGGTACCACACGAAAATTAATGGTACTTTTTTGACTTTGTGGTAATTGTCCCCGACCGGGGCCAAACGACCCCGGTAAGAAATATTTTTTTCTGTAATTAGAAAATTAGTGGCCCCGGTCGGGGTCATTCGTCCCCGTTTGTAAATTTTTGTTTCAACACCACTATTTTTGGGAAATGAAGCGTTTTTTGCTTCATTTCGTTCGTTGTCCATTTTTTGTTTTCGTTTTTGTTTTTCAGCGGTTCTCCTAATAGAACAACAACCCCAATAGTGCGGCACTTTTTGGCACACTTTTGCGGTCATGAAATCAAGAGAATTGCACCCTCCAATAGATGGGTGGGTAAAAGTTGATGCGAACTGCGCTGTTCTATTACATGAATGGCGAGTATTTATACTGTCAATGTTCTTTTTTGAGCAGATTTCGACCGCATTTATGATCACTGTTTGCTCATTGAACAGAGGGATCATAGTGCGGCATACGCGCTTTGTACTTTACACACGATTATCTGTTTGCATATGCCCTGCGGCACCATTTTTTGATCTCCGAATGATCGAGATTGCGATTTACAATGACCTGTGGTGCACAGCGGTAATTACTTGGGAACGTTATGTAGATGACGGAATATTCTTTTGATCATTTTTTACAGTCGGGTATTTACTGTGGCATTATCTCTATATTGCAATGGGGCATAGAGTGAACTGTTGTATAAAAGGAGAAACTTTTTGCACTCTTGTCACTTATTTGCCTCTGTCGAAACTTATTACTCTCTACCACTACTACCTCTATCACTGTCAATTCAAAGAGCGAAAATGGGCATTTTCGGCATTGTTTCCCTTATCGTTCCAGTGATCTTTTTTGGCGCGATCCTTTTGGGTTTGTTTCCTGTTTGATTGGACTTGACGTTTTATTTGTGCGTGGTAAATATTTACCATGTCTAAATTTTTGTACTTCTGCATGATAAATATTTACCATGATTCAATTTTGTTGTTTTATGCCTAAATTTACCATATTTGGTTGAATAATCCCTGGCGAATAATGATCCCTTGAATAATGGTTGATCCCTGGCGGATTATTTTTTCGTCTTACATTTTTGAGGGGGATTATTATTTCGTCACACGTTTCAAGCATGTTGCGTCAACTCATGTTGCTTTATTAGCAAGATAACCTGATGTTTTTGTTCAAATTCATTCCATTATAATGTTGTTGGCTTAATAGATTTTCTAGATATGCAGTCATGCAAACTTGTAACATGTTATCCCCACCCCACTCAGAGGAGCTGAGGTCGTCTCCTACGGTCAATATGGACGATCTCGTGCTCAACAGCAACAGCACTGAGGTGTTGTCGCGTGCGCGCCGCGCATTCGGCAGTTCGGTGCATTTGCCGCTGGAGTTGCACGAGACGACCGAGGCGCCCGCCTGGCTGGCCGAGGCGCTCAACGGGGCGAACACGACGCAGCCGTGCACCACGGTCATGTGCGAGCTCTTCACCAAGCTGAACGACCTCACCGCCAAGATGCAACAATTACCCCAGATGGTGAGTGCTCCCATTTTCCGCGTTCCGTTCAGTAGTGGATGCTGAATCAAAAAGATTGCTGGCGATTGCTGCGTGGTACAAAAAGATAGTGCAAAAAACCTATCACTTAGTAATTGTTGTTAAAAGATAGAAATCAAAATCGATTCTCGAATAACTCCCTCCACGTGAAAAAGTTCACATTGAGTACCGTATTTACTCGATTAATTCCCCCCTCCCCAATGATAGAACAAAGATATCCTTGTACACGGAGTATAGTGAATAAGATTTGATTAATTGGTCCGTGTTGGTTTTGTAAAAGGGCCATAGCGCTGGCGATTTTTGCATCACTGCTCGGCAGTGACAAATTACTCCGCGGATGAGTTATGGTAGTCTACTGATTTGTTTGTGGTAAAAAAACATAGTGGAGCAATTGTTAGCTTATGCGCTTATCACAACGCAGAAAAAGCCGCGCGACTCGTCGTCACCCTCCATGTACTTCCTGATTCTGGGACAGCTGATCGTCATCATCATTCTCGTGGGCATCGCTGCAGTTTTTTTCACCTACTACAAAAAGTTCATGCAGGGCAACCGCGTTCTGCATGAAGTGTGAGAGGCCATTGTCAAAGTTTTTGTTGTTTTTTTGGTTTGGGAATTTTGGGAAATTGGCAAATTAGGAAATTGTCGTTGTTATGTTAAATTTGTTTGTTTACAAAGTTACTTTTTTTCAGTCGACAAAAACAAGAGAAGTGAGTGAAAAAGTTCTATAATTTTGAAATGATCTTTGTTATAGTGAGTTGATGGTCAGATATCTGATAAGTTCAATATTTTCACTGAGCTACTGGTAAGTGTACCAGCTGTAATTAGCTAGTAAGTGTATAATTTGAGCTGTTGTTCAGCCAAAATTCAAAAAACAAAATTCACATGATTTTGTTGCCCATATTTCTGGCTGATATGAAACTTTATTGCGGAATTATGGAACTTTTTTGTTTTGTAACAGTAAACAAACCATGTAAACTGGTAAACCATAACTGCTCTTACATAGACAAATTGGTTATTCATTTGTTTATTTACTAATTTTTAGATTTTTGATTTTAGTGTTTTCTGAAAGTGTTGTGTAAGATAATGTCGTGCAAGTAGACTTGACTTGAAGTGCTTTACTTTAGACTGTCTGTAAACTGTTTTTCTGTAGACTTTATAATTATATACTGTATGGAAATAAAATAGAAGATTAAGAAAATTTGGTTTACAATGTAACATCATAAGTATATAATTATAAAGTTTTCGACAGTGTAAGTGTCATTGTATGTCACATCTATGTAGGTACAATATTTCCTCGAAATACCCCCTCGAATAGCCCCCCTTCTCAAAATACCTGGAACTGAATCTGAAACTGAAAAGACTTAATACGTTAGTATCAATTTTGCGAAATGTGACACAATAATACGTGCCCCGGCTCGAATAAGCCCCCCCCCCCCTTGAAATGTCTCACAATTTCCACTATGAAAAAATGGATCCCCGGGGGATATTTCGAGGAAGTACTGTCATTCAATGCGTTCTAGTTTATTTTTATATTCTACTTTGACATTCTGCGATTCTGATATTTTATTTTGGCTATTCTGATTTTGATGTCTGTCATTCACACTTGTACACTTAATTCACAGCAAGTTATAACGCAGTAAAGTTTTGATTTGATAAAATGCAAGGTGAAAAATGCAGTTCAAAATGAGAACAAATGAATAAATAAATTCATAAATGAATGAACACGTAATAAATGAATACATAAATAAGATTTTGACAGCGAGTCGCTTTTGATGACGTTTCCGAAAGTTGACCCCTCAAACAAAGTTCTCGCACAAGTGAAAATCTTGAATACCATATTTGGAATTGGCATACATGTGCAGTTATGTATGTCATGTACACAAGGCATGTGTATTTTTCCTGCTTTTATACATTTCTTCCACTTTAAATAAATATAGTGGATTAAAATGTAAGCTTTTGAACTGAGAATGTCTCTGAATCGAGATGGCAAAAGAAAAGATGGCAAAAAAGAAAAAGATAAAAAATATTACAAATAACTGGTTAGAGACTTTGCATGTTTACATGACGTACAGTACTGAACATTCAGTCCGAATGTCATACGAAGCTTTTTAAATGCAAATTCGAGAAAATACTGTATATGAATGGAAACCGATAGAAATTCACTTTCAAAAATTATGGAATGGTTTAACTTTTGCAATCGTTATCAAACTACAAAACATCTTTTTGTGCAAAGATTCACTCAGTGATTTCTACATAGAATACAAAATGCGGATTGTAGTTTGCAGTGTAGCGGTGGGAATGGTAGCCACAAGTTGGGCCATATTTGTCATTTCCTTTTGCGTTCTTTGCAGACGTTTTCATTTGTCCATCATAGACAATTGGCAATCCCTTGTAGTTTACGACTGTCGTGTAGTGCGTCGTCGATTTTGTTTCCACGTTTTCCCTGAAATTTTCAGCACATAGGGATTACGAATTTTCAATGTGGTATTTAAATACCATGAATTTTTTTATCTGACCTGTAAAAATGAGCTGTAGGAAACAGTGTTTGTTGGACCAGTTCTGGTTGTGAATTTCGTGTAGCATGTACCACTCCTGCGCACTTGTACCTGTGTAAATTTGTATGTGTACATATAGGTATTGCCAAACATACCATATTACTTCGAATTATCCCACCCCTTGAAATACCCCCCCCCTCAAATTGAGTGTAAAGAGAACGTACATCACAAATACCGTAGTTTGTGATGTGTACACACCTATAAACACATATACATCTACGTTCGATTTTTCTACGTCTGCGTATGGGGCATTTCCAAAAATTTCTGGCAAAATAATAGACCCCCCTCGAATTAACCCCGCCTCAAATTTTGCTGGCGAATTAATAAACCCCCTGGGGGTATTTCGAGGTAATACGGTACACTCATTTCATGGTATTTTCATTAAAATTGATTACTACCTTCTTCTGTTGACGACGAGCTCCTTGGGCATGCTGCGGGGCAGCAGCAGTGGGTCCATCAAAGAATCTTCATCAGAAAACGATAGTTCAAATGCCAACAGCCATGCTTTTGCTGGGCTTTGTCCGTCGATGGCATATTCAGCACAGTTTGTCACTTTGCGTCCATCCTGATTTTCTTTATGGAACCTGTTGTTTCAAATCGTAAATGTAGTTATTTTTAACGTAGATGTGTAATTTGTAATTTCAATAAAGTGGCTTACATGCATGGTACGTTTGGTACTTTACTGTATTGGTCAACCAAGCCAAACTGATCGAAATAGCCTGGGTATGGCACCCTGCCATCAGCAAACAGTTGCAGCACCTTTGGCAGCACCAGGTGCGTGTTTTTGCGGTCCGATCTTTTCTGTTTTGCATATTTCATTAAGATGTGTTTTTTATGAAAAAATGGGTGTCAAGACTACAATGGTTCTTTTACATAACAAGTCAAGACAGCTCGACTTACCACCAAGGATTGCGGTGGCTCTTTGGTGTTTGTGAATTTACTCTCAAGGTAAGCTGTGTATGACACTGCGCACCAGTCGTACGAGTTGCCGAATGTGATTGTGTTGTACTTTTCTGGCCGCAATGCACTCCATGTTGCTACTGTATAGTCTTCAGCATTGCGTTGTGAACACTGTTCGTATTCACAGCGGAAAAAACATCGGCTATCAAGTTGTTCTTTTTTGAACAGTGCATTCACGTAATCAGCCACTTCTCCAGTCAGATCCATGACTGGTCTGGTGACAGTTTGATCAGCGCTTTTCCTTGCATCCGCAAAATCGTTGAGTGCGCTTCTCTCCTTTCTTCTGGCTTCTTTGTCACCTTTGTTGCCCATCAATCGCCACACGTGCACTGTTGTGTCAGCTCTAGCCTTATCAATACGTCTTTCATGCACAGCCTCAAGATTTTTTACGAGACTAGCGTCACCGTTTCTACCTCCTTTGGACACGATATTCAGCAATTTTGCATCAGTTTGCATCTGGTTTGTAGATTATCGTGGTACACATATTTAGTGAACAAACACAAACAAAACAAAAAACGTACAGGGAGCAGAAGAGTGTACAGCAAGGTATCCAGTGATGCTGTGCACTGCAGGATCATTGGATCCATTGATCGATCATTGTTTCCCCCTTTCCATGGGCTGAGTTCACTGTGAAGGTAATACAGTGTAGAAATTGTAATGTATTTATTTTGAATAACTTACCCCTGCAGTTGGCACAGCGGACAAAGCCAATATTTGGCTGTATCTTTTGGAGGACTTAGTTCCTTTGGCATGCACTGCAACTTGATCACCTTCTTGTCCAGCCCAACTGCGTTGCAATGATACTTAAGGTCTCCCCTTTTGCAGTTACTATTTGAGCACTGTCGTGTTGTCCACTTCACTGTTGCAGGTACGTGTTTCACATTAGGGAAGGCGCACACACATTCCCTGCGGTCGAATGTGTACTTTCATTTTCTACACTGAAGTTTGATTTTGTTTCAGATGAAATGTGAATAAAATGTAACCTACCTCTCAAAAGTGAATGTTCTATTCCTTTTTGTCTGATTTAGATACATGTGACTTTTCATTTCGTCCTTTGATGCTGCAGGTACTTGCGGAATCGCATCGGTTTGGTTTAATTGGTTTTCTGTTGAGTAGATTATTTCTCTGTACGGCTCAATATACGTTCTGTAGAATTTTGACAGCTCATTGTCCTCGGAGCATTTGAAATTGGCCTGCCACTGCTTTGGGTAGATCCTGCGTTCATTGTATATTTAGCAATCTTCACAATATATAGCCGCTAACATATATATATATAAATATATTTCCTTACTTTTTCGTGCTGTAGTCACCGCGCATTATGTCGACTAGATGAGCAGTCAGGTATTGAACAACTCCTTGAACTGTCAATTTGTATTTGGGACCTCTTGGTTGAGTCCACATAATAGTTACTTGGGGTCTCACCCTGTTGCTTGAACACGCAGCAGCCGCCTGTGTGAGTTTACATTGCATTGAAAAATAAAAATTATGAAAATTGGTTGCAATAATTAACCATTAGTTCCGCATTGTTCTCGGTCACCTCTGTATCGTCTCTGGTGGGATCATAAACATTCACGAAAGTCAGTTCAGTGTCCACTGGATGCAAGAATCGGTGCAGAATGTATATTTTTCGCAAATCGTGCAGCAGAATGACTTTGTTCACATCATCATTGGTTGGCGCCGCTGCCAATTCATATATGGTTTCTGTATGTTGTGGAGAAATGCCATCAATATTGATCACTCTATCGTGCAATTTTATGCGCCGTGTGTTTGGATTGCCTATCCACAGCAACCCTTCGTGAGCATTTTGTGCGCCTCCTGTTGGCCTGTAATTCTGTAAAGAGATTGTTATTAAAGCAGCACTTTAAAAATTTACCATGAATGATTTTTTTACTTCAATTTGTCATAACTGTACAAAAAGACGTATTTTGCCCTGTCTGACCATATATTAGGGTTGCTTTCGCCCTCCCGCGGCCCACCAGATTGTGTAAAAAGTGTTGACTGAAAAAAACTAACAAGCAGATTGATTACGGTCTGCATTTCGAATTTTACATTATTAATGTCCGATGATGGCCCGCGCTGTTCAATTTGTCCATATTGTGGATGCCAGAAAGCTGACTCTACATCTCGAAACATTGCATCAATGCCAATTCTGCTATTTGATGTGCTTGATGCGGGTGGCACTTGTACATCGCTGCTGCCATCATCCGCACTGCAAGGTCCATATTCAAATGGATCGTCTGTCATGTCTGCTGTCATGGCTGCTTGTGTTTCCATGGAAGTGTGTACATTAACAGGTTCACGGTCAGTACCATGCTCTGGGTTGTCTGATTGTTGTTGCATGGAATCTTCGGGCTGAAGCTCTGGCTCATCATACTCCTCTTGTCTTTCTTCACCAAACATTTCTTCATAATTTCTTGTCTATGCAGAGGTGGCTTTATCTTCATTGTACTATTTATGTACTTTATTTATAAGCAATTAACGCTACTTACCTGTTCTTGTGTTCTGTTATCTGCGGTGATTTGATCACCATCACCATCAAAATAAGCATGACCATCTGCATGATCATCAGCATAAGCTGGAAGTCCAAGATTGTCACCATCTGCATGATCATCAGCATAAGCTGGAAGTCCAAGATTGTCACCATCTGCATGATCATCAGCATAAGCTGGAAGTCCAAGATTGTCACCATCTGCATGATCATCAGCATAAGCTGGAAGTCCAAGATTGTCATCATCTCCAGCATCGTCATCATGATCATCATGATCATCATCATCATCACCGTAATCATAATCCTGATATTGAACACTATCATTCGCAAACCTTTCATCACGTTTGCGATAGTCTTCTTTTTCGTCTTGTAAATACACACGACACTGCGGATATTGGTATTTTTCATCGTTGTATTCATTACTGTATATTAAAATGGAAAATTGTAATTTTACCACAGCCATTCCTTTGCTGCCAGGCTGTGGATAATTGAGCGCTATTCTCTCCTGAGATCTCAACTTGTCTGGGTTGGCAGCAATTTTGTCAATGTATATTCTTCCGAATATAGCCGCGCGGGCGACTTCTGCATGGACACATTGCACCTTGCATTCACAGCGCAACTTGCAATTATCTGGCTGGTCGTTTGCATCACGTGCACGAACCACATGCCAATTGATCCCGTCTTCTGATACCTATATAGTGAAAACATTTTATTCTCACTGTTTTTTTTTACCATGGAAATGAAAAAGATGCATAAATGCACATATTACCAAAAGAAGACCATACTCCCTGCCATCTCGGACTTGCCACGATTTATCGGGACTGTGCAGCTGCAATAGTGGCAGGCGCACATCCTCTTTTTCTAATCTCACCAGCTTCTTTAATTGTGTGCCTTCTAGCACGTTCCCTTTTTTCATTTGAATGGCAAGTTCCCTGGTGTGGTTGATGTATGTAAAGAAGTCTTCACATAGTGGTGGTCTTTTCGTCCATGTTAACCTGAGTGTAGCACTTTGTGTGTACCGTATTTGCTTGAATAATCCCCCTGGGGGATTATTTTTCATGAGACTGTTTTGAGGGGGGGGGGGGAATTATTATTTTGTCAAAATTTTCAAGCATGTTTCTATCAACACATTTTTTGGAATGTGCTTTATCAACACAAGAACGTGCCATTTTTGTTAATATGGCGCACAAACAATTGATCAAATCTTTTATGGGTGAATTATTATTTCCTCACTAGTCTTACAGGGGGGATTATTCGAGGGGCAAATTATTAAAGGGGGGGGGACTTTTCAAGCAAATACGGTATTTAAATTAATTTACAGCAATGCATAACACAACAAACGGTTTGTAAATAGTCTTTGCTCCCTGATCCATCGTGAATGTGTTTTCTACTTTGGCTGGGTACATGAGTGCGTTATATACTCGGGTTGTGGCATCCTCCAACAGCAGTTGAGCCCTTGAAAAATAATAGCACATTGATTTTTTCTATGCAACATTTTGTATGACCCTATTTATGTGACTTACGAGTAGATCAAGCCAATGTAGCCAGTAATATGGAAATTTAATGCTCTTCTTTTGTATAGTTTGTGCATCCCCTCCACGGCATTATTGAAGACCCCACGTTGACAACTGCTCCAGTCGTTACCATACTGCAATATCATAGTAGGTATACTTATGTCATATTAGTTGTAAAGTGTATGCACTTACCACTCCTCTATTCATCAATACGTATGCAGCGGAGGAGTCCTGGATGAGGTCAAACATTTTTCGGAAGTACCTTTTCAGTCTTGGAGTTGCCTTTACCGCTCGAATGGCAGGTTGTGTGCTTTCAGCGGCGCTTGACGTAGCTTGGCTCGACCTGTCTTGACTGCTCTTGCTTATGACATTGGTTGTGGCATATTGCAGTCCATCCAGCAGTTCCATGAACCCCTCTACTTGAGTGTCATACTCTCTTTCCGACACACTCACTAGAACTGCGGAGAACTTGTTTTGCATGATCTGTTTGTGCTCATTTGTCATGGTAGTGTGGAATATTTTATTTTTCGCGTTTGTGGTCAGATGCTTCCAGCAGAGCATCACATGCATCGTGGGGAAGTAGTTTCTCAATAGATGCAGAAACCTGAGAGAGGGTGTATTTATGCTAAAAATATGTATAGTGTACAAAGAAAACTTGCCCTTGGTCACAAACAACGTTGATGTTGTTCTTGTTAGAGAAGAACTTGCTCGTTCTGCTGCGTGCACTCAGCACTCGCTCCACTGTTAGCAAAATTTGTGAAGTGACATCATCGGACACTCTGTCGTGGAACATTGTTGCTATTGGTATGTATGCATTTGTTCTGATGCCAGCAGAGAATGTATGATAGCTCTTCTCACGTGCATAATTATGAACTGATGGTAGCTCTAGAACCAGCGCCGTCAGCCACATGCCTGCATGGTGTAAAAATATACTTTTGTACACTTGTATATTAAGAGATATGTGTTGTTGTGCTCACGTCCAAGTTCAAATGTAGTGTCAATTTGGAAATTGACAACCCGCTGGGGTTGACGGAACAAGTTCAACAGGATATCGACTCCACGGGCGGACATTTGAATATAGGTGAAGTGTGGTGCCAAAGTATAGTAGATGGGTGTAGTGGCGCCAAGCGATAGTGAAAAGTAGTATAGATCGTACAGCTGTGTGCCTGTCAGCTCCAGGCGACTTTCTGACAGCTGCTTCTGCAGGTGGCCGACTTGGCGATGGGTGAGTCCCTGCATTGGCAGTAAATTTGTTAACTTGTATATACATATATTTCAAAACATTAACAGTATATGCAAATGCACCGCAGTCTGTCCAGCGTAGTGTGTGTGTTCAGCGTCAGCATGATGAAGTTCGCTTCGAAGGGCAGTCGCCAATTGCTGTGTAGTCAGAGTACCACTTGCTGTGTATGAATGCTGATCCATTAATCTCCTTGCATGTGCTGCTACCACCGTGCGACTCTGCTTGATGGGAACTGTCCGTGGCAGCGTTGTGTCGCCGACATACAGAAACTGTACAAATTTTTACCAATGTATGCAAAGTTAGTGCAGACAAGCAGAAAGACAATCATGCTCACCATCACCATTTCTGGATCGCGAATGTCCCAGTAATCATGTCGACAGAATCGAAAATTATACACACTCCTTTTTCCCATTTTGCCCACATATAGCGCATTCAATGCGTGCACAATAAACGAGTGTTGGTCGTCATTTTTGAGGTATTTGGTCTCGTTACAGTGCATCTGTAACGAATCTGTGAACCTGTGAGTGGAGTGCATTTTCAAGCTGCATTTTCATCAATTAATAAAAGTATATATATATATATATATATATATATATCGGAATTGACCGGTAATCATCAAAGCGACACTCATGGTCGCTGCTGCGTGCCATTTCCCTGACTGCATTGAATAGTAAACCTCTACTTGGTGGCAATTCTACATCCGCAGGCAAGGCATTCACCCTACGAATGCAGTACGTGTATTGACTGTGATTACTATTTGTCAAAGTAACTTACTCTTCTGTAAGTTCTGAACACTTTGCAAAAATTTGTCTTGCCGCAGTGTATGGATCCTCTTGTAACTTTTCCAAAAATTGTATCAGTTCATCTCCACCGCCATCTATTCGAAGCTTTTGTAGCTGTCGGCCATAACAGTTTTGTGTTCTCTTTATAATGGCTGGTATCACCTCTTCACGTTTTTTGTGAGGAAGGTCTTGTTGTGTCAAAAACCTTCGCTTATAAATGAACACATGGCCGGCATGTGGAGCATGGATGAACTGGTTTCCAATTTGCGCAAGAGTGCGCGCTTTCTGCCGAGCTTCTGGATCGTCTGAAATTTTTTTCTTATTTAATGACATAAAAATTCGATGTACCATTCTTGTGCAATGAAATTTGCATAGCAATGCATACTTAGGAACATTTGAATGTCACTGTCCCGTAGGTATCTATTGTTAGTTCTGGCGTCTTTCACGTCTTCGCAGTTCTGTATGCGCCAAACGGGAACATGTCGTCTGTCATCTGGATGTGCAAACGTGTGGTTCTGGATGCGGTTGTATTTGATGTAGTTCCCTGTGCCACATGTTTGCTCTGCTGCCAGCACGTAGTTATCTGTGTCAATTGCAATGTTACATTAGAGCCGTACAGTAAATTAGTTTTATACTTCCAACCAACCATGATGGGATTCTGCATCAACCTCCTCCACCTGCTCGTCTTCCTCTTCTTGTTCTTGCTGCTGCTGCTGTTGCTGCTGCTGCTGAATCTGCTGTGTGGACGATTCATTTGCTACGTCTACAGTCACAGGTACGCTTGGTTTTTTTCCACGCCTAATATCGTCTGCTTCCTTGAGAATGGCCCTTTCGGCAGCTTGCACTGAAATGGACGGGTCTTGTTCAATTTGACTATTTACTAAATATCACCACAGAAATAGTATATTCAGTAATTATTCAATGTTTACCAACACTAACTTTGAGGGTTATTTGCGAAAGCCAAACAGCTCTGTACTCGTTCAGAGCTCATAGTACGCTTCTGTTTAGGTGTAGATACGTTCATTTCAACAGGTTCGTCAGTATGTGATTCATTGTCCACTGTTTGGTCGATACATCCTGTTGTTTTTTTTCATTATGGTTTGTTGATACAGTGAACACTTAAAATATGAGGAACATACCGCGAGGAGGACTATTGATTTTAGCTCTTTGTTCCCTGACATTTTTTGTCACAGCTGTACATGCGGAAAAAATGTTTGTTTGTAATATATACATGTTAATTATTTATTTTTATTGTTAAAAACCTCACTCATTTTCTTGCTCCTTCCAGGTTTTCCTCGTCTGTCTGCAAGCATTGTTGTATGAGGCTCTGTGTCTTTACCGAATTTCACTACTTTCTTTTCAGCACCCTCATTTCTACTGAATTCTCTCTCCGGAACTTCAGATGGATTATCATATTCAGATGGATTAGTAGCAAGTGTTGCTTTTTTTGGCTTTGTTCCTTTTCTTGCATCATCTGTATTTGCAATAAATAAAATGATACATGTATATACAGTGTTAAAAATACAAATTTGGACAAACCATCACTTCCAGATGTCGGAAGATGACTTCTTTTTCTATTTCCTGTTTCTGGTGCCGGTAACGACTGCCCAGCACGCTGCACATGCTGATTATTCCGATTTCTGTGTGGCTGTTGTGAAAGTGTCGCTTGTCCACGTCCACGGCTACACGGACGTCCACGCGCACTGCTCGGCGGCCGTCCACGCCCGCGTCGTTGACCACGTTGACCTTCAAAAAATACTTGGGTGAAGCATTACTTGATTAATTCAGACCTGTAGCATACTGCTGGGGCGGTGGCCCCCCCCCCTTCGCGGGTCGGCCCAAAAACGTGACAGAAATGGCATTTCCAGAGGATGATTTGTCGACAGTTTGTAAAAATTTTGCGCGCAAGCGCGCATTTTCCCCTCACGCTGACCAGTCTCTGCAGTCTCAAAGCCAGTGTAAATGGCCTCTATTCCTGTCCATTTTGCCGTATATGCCTGTAAAATACAGACATATCCTGCTTTTTGGCGCCAATGCGAACGCCAGTGGCGCCATGGCGTCACGCCTACGAATGGCGCCAGCGCCATGACACCAATTCCTCACTGCAACGGTACAATTTTAGGGGGGCCCCGCTCACCGGGCTCTGTATACAATCCCCCCCCCCCCCCCCCCGCCCCGCTCAAAAATCCTGGCCAAAATGATGCCCAGAAACTTCATACCAACCATGCTGCTCATCGACCTGCTCGCCAGTCTGGCCCCGGATTATCGTCTGCATCTCGCGCCCCCACCGCAGATCAGATGAATTCGGGGGACTGGGCGGAATGGCGCCGTGGTCTATATTTGCAATATATATTGACATATATTTGCAATAAATATAATTATAGTGTAAAAAAAACAAATTTGTACCAAACCATCACTTCCAGATGTCGGAAGATGACTTCTTTGTATATTTCCTGTTTCTGGTGCCGGTAACGACTGCCCAGCACGCTCATTATTCTGATTTCTCTGTGGCTGTTGTGAAAGTGTCGCTTGTCCACGTCCACGGCTACACGGACGTCCACGCGCACTGCTCGGCGGCCGTCCACGTCCACGGCCAGATGGCAGCACACGCGCACTGCTGGCTGGCAGTCCAGACGCACTGCTAGACGGACGTCCACGCGCACTGCTGGGCGGCCGTCCACGCGCACTGCTAGACGGACGTCCACGCGCACTGCTAGACGGACGTCCACGCGCACTGCTCGGCGGCCGTCCACGCCCGCGTCGTTGACCACGTTGACCTTCAAAAAAAATACTTGCTGGGTGAAGCATCACTTGATTAATTGGATTCAGACCTGTAGCATACTGCTGGTCTTCCTCATCGATATCGTCGTCGTCGTCGTTGTCGTCGTCATCGTCGTCATCGTCGTCGTTGTCGTCGTCGTCGTCATCATCGTCATCGTCATCGTTGTCATCGACAACGTCGTCATCGTCGTCGTCATCGTCATCACTGAAAAGATGGTCATTGTTGTCACTGCCACTATGCGTCACCTCAACGGTGTCCAATCCTGTGCTTTGCACTGTCGGCGCTATCTGTGTTGAAGCTGCTGGCGCTAGAGCTGCAAGTAACAGTTAATCTATAACATATATAAATAAACATGTGAACAACTAGTACACATACGATTTTGAGTTTTCTTTTTTTCCTGCAGACATTGCAAACGTTGTTCTTTTTTGTGCAACTCCCTCTGAATTTTTGCAGTTTCTTTTTCTGCTTTCCTTATCTCTTCTTCAAGTAAACCTGTTGTATTTGCTGCTGCTTTATCTTTGGTTGTGGGCCGTTTTCCACCACCATGTAAACACTTTTTAATTTTTTTAGTCATTTCCTTCCATGGAGTAGGATATTCTGCTTTGCTTTGATCCATCTGTGTAGCAAATAACTTGCCGTTTATGCATAAGTGACTAATGATGGAAAAGGTTCTAGCAAATATGACCCGCCATCACTGCCATTTTTAAAAAAAAACGGTACTGTGCGGTACGATAAAAATGGGACCAGGAAGGAAGCGTGAACCGCGTTCTCAATATATTTCAGTTCCCATTTAACAATTTGTTACTGGCCTATTGTATTTAGCACATGAATTGGTCAGTAACACATTGTTCAAGTAACAATGGGAACTGAAATATGAAATGTGTTGTGAACGCACCATAAAAAAAATAAACACGGTAAATCCTCCAATAACTCCACACTGTTATGAGATTGAGGAAAAGGTAACTGACAAACCAATTCTTGTTCGAAGATTTACTGTGTGGGTATCATCATTATACGGTCAAGTAACATATCATGCAGATATGGATTGTATGAGGCAACATAAAATGTTGATACAATGCAGTCAGTCTATATTTTATGTTCATTTTAGACATTGATTTCAAATCATGAAAATTAATAAAGAAATGACAGCGAATAAAGAACACAACATGTTCCACCCATTCCATGCATCCATTGGAATCTTTTAATTAGGTCTGTCAATGGCTTAATTTTTGGATAAAATGTAACAATATGTGCAAAAATGTGTAAAATGTGACTATAAAGTTTTACAACAATTCCTACAATTGAAAAAATGCCAATGAGCTAAATCAATACGGTAATCAGTTTTCTTTTTGTGAGGGAAACAAACAGTGTTCTGCACTTTTGACCAGCAAAGTCAAATATAAATTTGTTGTTTCTGTTATTTCATCCACTATATAAAAAAGTAGTACTTGAATAAAAATAAGGCTGTAGGCCGCTTTTGATATTATGGTTATATTTCCTCAGTTGTCTTTCCTTAGCAATTTATAATTTTCTAAGGCGGTTCTAATTTACACGGATTCTTTGTGACGACAAAAATTGTGATTTTGTCAACCATGTTTTTGGGTGAAAACCAATAAGTATAGAGATCGGACGCCTCAATTGATCATTATTTGATCGACCACATTGCATGGAACAATATTTAATTTTTATAGATTATGCAATAATGCACAACAGATAATGTATTTTTCTTGTTGTCGTAGCTTTGTCGGAGGGTTTGTTCTACGCGGCCTCGCTAGCGAGACGGCGTAGAACAGTCCCTCCGACAAAGCTACGACAACATGAAAAAAGTGTGATCTAGTGCGCGTGATTAGGGAAATTATGGAATTTGATGTATGCCCCAGGCAGTGAAGCTGGCACAATCACGATCAATTCAGGTATCACACATGTAATATATTTCACGTTGATTGCACAAGAACAGTTATAAAAATTTCGTTTTTTGTCGTCACAGCAAATCCGTGTAAACGCCGCCTAATGATTTCAATAGCGTATTTCTCAATGTAAACGGCCAATAACGGGCAACATAATGGGCACAACGGCTGCAATGGGCACAACGTCTTGGGTGTTATACAGCTTTATATTGCCCCCGGGTTTGCTACAGAATATGTAAATACTTGGCGAAAATTTTTCCATGCATATACAAGTTTCAAGAAAAGGTTGCTGAAAAGTGGCTGCGTTTTGTAAAACACCCAGGCGGTTTACACGAGAAGTACAGTAATGAGATCTTTAGAATTGTTTTTAAGCACTTTTTTATATATTTTTTATATGCAATTTCAGAAACAACAACATTTATATTTGACCTTGCTGTTATCAAAGTGTAACATTGACATGAAATTGAACCAAAATCAATGTTCAAAATCTGACGAAAATATCCAAAGCGGCCCACAGTTTTATCAACGTGTAATATAGACATGAAATTCAGCAAAAAGGAATCTTCAAAATGTACCAAAAACATCCAAAGCGGCCCAAAGCCTTATCAACATGTAAAACAGACATGATATAAGAATTGTTTTTTAGGCACTTGTTTTTAATATAGTGCATAAAATTTCAGAAACAACGACATTTATATTTGACCTTGCTGTTATCAAAGTGTAACATTGACATGAAATTGAACCAAAATCAATGTTCAAAATCTGACGAAAATATCCAAAGCGGCCCACAGCCTTATCAACGTGTAATATAGACATGAAATTCAGCAAAAAGGAATCTTCAAAATGTACCAAAAACATCCAAAGCGGCCCAAAGCCTTATCAACCACAGCAAAAAATGGGGGGGGTTGATGCGTGGTGAAGCCTCTTGAAGTGTCTTCACGGCAACACTTCCCAACGCTTCACGAAGTCGATTATGATGACACTTCATATCACAGACGCGTGTCAACAATGCTGCACAATGTTTGTGAAGTGTGTTCACTGCGTCAGCATCCAGAAGCGCGCTTCACGAAATTTTGGCCATTGTGAAGCTAGGTGAAGTGTGTGGAAGACACTTCACAAAAAAATTCGTGAAGCGTGTTGAAGTGTGTGTAAGTGCCTTCACAGAGGCCACTTCACGCGCATCCAGCACTCTTCACGACGCATTACATCCCCGTTTTTTGATGTGAACATGTAAAACAGACATGAAATTCAGCAATGAAATTCAATAAATAACTGTTTGAGCCAGTGCAAAAAAAGCCACTATAAATTTGTACCACAATTCAAATTTTATCAGTATTCAAAATGTAAATTATGATGCAAGGGTCAAAGTTTGCCGTGTGTCGGTGGCCATGATATCCTGCCTTCGGACTGCCACTTGCTGGGCGCGTTTTAACACCGGGCAGCCCCATGTTGTCAACCACAATCGGCAGGCCCTTGTGGTTTATGGTTGCAGTGAAGTGTCCTATTCCCGCGGTGTGCACATGTTGCCTGCAAACATTGTTTATGTTTCCTTACGTTATATATGAGGGGTCGAATTTGACAAAGTCGACAAGTCCACAAAATTTGAATTTTTTCATGCTTATTGACGTTTTTGTTCACGCCATCACCAATGTCAAAAATTTCATTCTCATCCCAAAAACTTGTTGAAAAATAAAGCCATGGTCGGTACTTGTAAAGTACTTGTCATTGACTGCCTAATAATATGATAAAATGTGTTCTCACCCATAAAAGTGATCCAGTGGGAAGGCCTGGAGGTTTGGATTTCCAATACGACCATGGTTCACCATTCCGGCAAAGTCATACCTGCATGTATAATAATATATACTATAAATAAAAATGTGAATCAATCCATTTCCTCGAATTAGGTATATCTCATTGAATTGAGCCCCTCGAGTGTAGAATACTCTAGAAAAATTCAACTATACAATAATGTACGTCCCACAAGTTCACAAGTACTTTACTTTTGACTGGTTACTTTGCTGTTCAGTTTTCACTTGATAACACACAAAATATTTTGATACTTCACATAATAATAATGCCCCCCCTTCGCTTCAATTACGCTTTGCATCAGATTAGCTGACAAAATAATAAACTGTGGTATTTTGTGGCATTAAAAGGACATAGAGTACGTGCTTAACTGAATGCTGCGATTACAGCTCTGGCGTAAAATTGACCGGCGTAAAATTGATTTTTGGGCATTTGCACCCGGTCAATTTTACGCGCCAGCTGTAATCGCAGCATTACACACATGCGCATATAAACTTACCGCCGTTCGTTGACCACAAGCTGCTTCGGCAGGCAGCTGGGCATCAGAAACGGATCCATAATTGTGTTTTGTTCGAAATGTGGCAGTTCAAACACCAGTAGCCAAGGATGATTTTGTTTATTCGGTATCTGTGTGATGGCATATTCCGCCCAATCAGCCACCGAGAGCGAGTCGTAGCCTTCATCCTGGTGCTCCCTTAGATTCAAAATGTGATAATTGAGCAGTGGTGTGCATGTTGTGGTATGTAGTGATGGAAAAATATTGTGGCCGGGACTTTGGCGCCAATGGCGCCAGAGCAAAATAGCGCCAAACACCAAAACCACCATGGCGCTTTTTATGGGTGTGGCGCCAGCGCCATGGCACTTTTCCATCACTACTGGTATGCATGTGTACTAACGGGCATGCAAAGCCTCTTCCCGGCTTTGCGACTGTTCCATCATGGTTGTAACAGTTCTGGTACGGCAGTCTGCCATCAGCAAGCAGTTGCAGCACCTTCGGCAGCACTTGATGCGTATCGTTGCTTTCCTGCAACAAACGATCTCTTTTTTAGGATGCAAATAATGTTAAAATTGATAAAGTTTAATGTCACTTACCGCAACTGCCCTTGGCGGCTGACTGTCACCATTAAAGATGAACGAGTTTGCATGCTCCGTCACCATTTTCCAGTTGAAAAGTTCCGAAAACAAAATGCTGGTGTAGTCACGGTCCAATCTCTTAAGTGTTTTCCACTGGTTCTGACAATCGTCATACGTACATCTCATAGTTATCCTAGATTTAAATTTTTCAGCTCGGAAGATAGCATTAATTAACTTCATGCACCCGCCCTGGAAGTCAATCACTGGCCCTGGGAGTTGAGCCCGCTCTTGCTGTGTTTTGCACTGTTCCTTTTTCTTTTGGTATTCGTTTTCTGCTGAGATTATCTTGTCCAGCTGTCCAGAAGATACTTTGTCACTTTCTTTCACATTCTCCAATGCATGACAGAGTAATACACACCTTCCAGAGTCCATATGATTTTCCCCGTGACGTTTAAGTGCTGTTAACATGTGACCGTCACCTTTACTGCCATTTTCCAGCAGTCTTTTTAAATTTGGGTGGACGGTCATCTGCGATTTTTAAACAAATTATGTTGTCCGTTGTTTTAAAATATAGTGTAGAAATAGTTTTGGACGTACCCGATGCAATATTATGTACAGCCATCCGTCCATTGTGCACGTGTTCCTCAACTGCCAATTAGTTTTCTGCTCGTTTTTACCCCATTTCCATATGCTCAGGGTCCTACATAAGTAACGTTTTCATTTTTTGCTCTGCATTGTCCTTTTCAGTCAAATCATTAGGCCACTGACAGTGTCCGGTAAGAAAGGAGTCATGAAATTACGTGCTACGGTCGTTTTCCGACATTGATTTCTTTCACTATACATTAATATAGTGATGGAAACATTGAAACACGAAAACCTGTCAATACGGAAACATGCCAGCAGGAAACTGTCAGTGCCACATCGAAAAAACTCACTTATTCAAATCGCATGCTGGACATATCCAGTGGCTCGTATAGTCCGTTGGTGGTTGCAGTGCTGTTGGCATGCACTGTGGCTGCTTCCTATGCTCTCGATTTCTCCCCAAGTAGAAATTGTTGTGGTATTTAATGGGGCCTCTGATGCACACTTTACTTGAACAGCTTCTTGTTGTCCAGTGACCTTTTGATGGTAGGTCTCTCACTAGAGGAAAGCCGCACACGCACTCCCTGCGGTTGAATGTTTGCACAAATCACTGTCGCTCAGCATTACGCTGAGATATTTGTATCAGTTTGCAACGAAAATAACCTATGAAAAATCCTTGTGTCCATCAATTCCTGTGGTTCAGGCATGCGTTCACCAGGAAGCAAGTCAATGTCACACAACCAGCGTGGTGGTGGTGGCACAACATGTGGTTGCTGTGTCACCGAATCGCCTGTCTGTTTATCAATGTGATCTCTGACATAATTTGCAAGCTCGTTGCCACGCTGATACTCTCCCCGTTCATCCCACTGCTTTGCATAGTACCTGTTTTAAAGGTTTAGTTGCTGATATGCACACAAAAAAAATATGATGTGAGGCGTCTACTTCTAAAAGTCTACAAGTCCATTTTCCAGCCAAAAACGGTTTTGCTCTGACCGAATGGAAATTTATGGACACCCAATTTTTCACATATAGGTTGAGAGCAGGAGCTGAAAATTTGACACCTTATTGTAAACATATGGAACTTAATGTAATGCATGAGAGAGCCAAATTGGTCACACAGCACGGGCCTGAAATTGGATCGGAAACTTAAAATGCGATTTACTCAAAATCGCATTTTGTGGACTTGTTAACTTTAGGAAGTAGAGGCTTCATATTTATCATTGTTGCACACCTGTCGGTTTGATAATCCCCCCGCATTATGTCGATTATGTGAGCAAGCACGTAGTTCATGGCTCCAGTTGATGAGAGGCCACGGTGGCCTCTCGGTTCAGTCCACACAATGTTCACCTTTGGGTCATGGCGGTTCGTGCAGCATGCAGCCGCAGCCTGGGTGTTTGTAAACACATTGACAATAATGAAACAAACATTTTAGACAAAAATTTACAAGCAATGCAAAGTGAACAATTACCAGCGCTTCTGCCAGATACATTGCTGTGTGCTCTAGCCCCATTGTCCTCAGTGGATCATAGATGTCCACCTCGCTAAGTTGAGGGTTCACAGGATTCTGTTGTCGGTGCACAATGTATGGCCTGTCGACATTATACAGCAGGAACACTTTCATGTCATTGGTGATGCGCGCAGGTGCCAGTGTATTCAAGGTCCCGACGTGTAGTGGAGAAAAGCCATCAATGTTGATCAGCACCGGGTGTATACTGGTGCGTAACGCATTCAGCTCTTCTGTCTCCCACAGTAGCTGATTCTGTACAATTATCAGTTTACAATTTGCTGTTCACGCTGACACAAGATGCTGTCATCCAAAAGTACTCACAATCCTTCTGAACACTGCCGGCATAAGTTGGATCATATCTTTGACGCTACGTTTTTCTGGCTTATTCTGTTTGATTGGAATTTCGGGGTATTGTGGATTATAGTATGGTTCCTGTTCTGGCACGTTGTTCATGCGTTGACCATGTGCTGCGGCAGCTGCTGCTGGCACGTGTGAGTCAGCTGCGTGAGTTCCCTCGATTTCATCGACTAATAAGTCTTCATCTCTTGGGTCGGTTGGTAGGTGAAAGTATTTATGCCTTGACGCTTCGTCATATGCTGTTTAAATGAAGAGATTACACGTTGGACGTAGGTAGGTGATTGCATGCAAAGACATAGCGTATAATTGATTTTTCTTCAGCTGGCGTAAAATTTCAGTGTAAAATCGAAATTATTGAATTTTCACAATCAAATAGAAGTGACCGTGGACGATGACCGTTGGTCACAATGAAGGTATTGATAAACATGCAATAAATTTTGCGATGGAATTTCACGCTGGAATTTTACGTCGAGCTGTAATAACAGCATAACATACCATTGAGGCGTCTAATTTGAAAAGTCGACAAGTCCACAAAATGCGATTTTGAGTAAATCACATTTTAAGTTTCAGACCCAATTCTGGTCAGAGCAAAACTGTTTTGGTGAGGGAAATTGACTTGTCGACTTCTTGCACTCGAGAACATTTTGTTCACTTTATCAAAATACAGTGATAAAAAATTTAAGCGTTAAAAAAGTAAGAAGCATCAACTGAGCTGAAATTTATACACCCACCCCCCTCAAGCATATGCAGCAGCGTGTGTAACCTTGCAGAAATTTTGTGCATGGAAATTTGGTGATAATTAAACCAATTAGCATGCAAACAAACCATACACACCAATTATTGACTTTTGAAAATTTTCATCTTTTGGTGAGGAAAACCGCTGTAAATAGCCTGAGATTTCCGGGCGTTTCCGGGCCTAACTTAAAATTTTCTGATTTTGGACTTGTCGACTTTTACAATTGGACGCCTCAATCTGCATTGGACATAATCAGTATTACTACAAAGGGCAACTAACTAGGCTCATTCATAGGTTCATCCTCAAAGATGTCCTGTACTGATGTGTTATGCTGCAGCGGTGCAGCTTCTTGATGCAGCGGTAATTTCGGGGCCACATCACCTTGTCCTTGGCCCACAGTTTCATCAATGACAAGTCGCCCGCTGCTGCTGCTGCGATCCTTCTGTTCGCCCATTTTGTCACCGGTTACCGCGGCATCAGTGTCCATCAATGTATTCTGTAAACTCATCATAACTGGATCTTGTTGTGAAGGTTCCTCGCGAGCTGCTTCTTCTTTCTTGCGCTGTATCTCCTTCTGTTTACCTCGCAATGCCTGTCTCAATCCGCGCTGCAATTATATTTTTAATTATTATCTTTAATTCTTTAATTATTATTTTTAATTATTATTATTAATTATTTTTAATTTAAGTTTACAATACCGTATATCCTAGCATAAGTCTCCCCTCTGGAATAAGTTCCCCCTGTTGTGAAGAAAATTTAACTATCTCAATAAATTTTGACTAAAAAATAATTCCCCAGGGGACTTCTTCGAGTATGTTATGTAAAGCTTTCTCAATATTACCATGTGTGGCGGGTGTATTCCTTCGATGTGTATTCCCTTCTCTCTAGCTTCTCTCATTTGTTTGAATGATACAAAGTCATCGCTTAACTTTCTTGTCAGAGAGCTTTGTCTCTACAAAAATATAAGGAGTACGATTTTAGGAATACATTCGACAACACAATGAACGTTAGGATCACCTGTTGCATTTTTTCAGCTGCCGACATTGCCTTTGTATCCTTGTCTTCTGCACTTTTTTTGCCACGCACAGCTGCACCACGCCCAGCTACACCACGCCCAGCTGAACCACGCCCAGCTGCACCACGCCCAGCTGCTCCACGCCCAGGTGCTCCACGCCCAGCTGCTCCACGCCCAGCTGCTCCACGCTCAGCTGCACCACGCCCAGCTGAACCACGCCCAGCTCCACTGCGCCCAGCTGCACGTCCACCACCTCCACCATCACCACCACCACCTCCACCATCTCCACCACCTCCACCATCACCACCACCATCGTCATCACTACCATCGTCATCACTGCCATCGTCATCACTGCTATTTTCGTCAACATCTCCATCAGTGCCAGGATCGTCAGCCGGCATCGTCAACTGAAGTAGGTTCGATAACTTTGTAACTTTTTACACTATGTATAAAAACCACGGAGCAAATTTTAACTTGTATTGGCTATCGTATTTATTCACAGTGGAACACTTGAGGTAAATGAGGGTAGTATTTTGAGCTAATACGTATGTTGCATACCATGTCAAATGAAATTAACCTGATATTTTTTGCCCAAGCTTAACAAACTGTCAGCATTGGTTGAAAGTGTGCTCGTGTCGATACGTTGGGATATGTGTGCGCTTGCTACTTCAGCGTGCACACAGTCGGTCTGTTGACATTCACATTTCAATACCCACTCAGATGCAGGTGGCCTCTTTTGAGCACGCACCACAACGGCTTTTTCATTTCGGTCCTTCACCTGCATGTACATACTCATTTTTATTGTCTGTGGTAGTTTGCGACCACAGTGAAACAAAACGTCTTACCAATATTATGCCGAATTCTGTCGTGCAATCAGCGACTTGCCAGCGCGGCTTCGTATGATGGCTGGCAATCAAGAGGAGCTTCATGCGCGGGCCTGTCGCTATCACTTTTTTCAACTGATCACCCTGGAACAAATGTCCCTTCTTCATTGACTGTGCAAACTGCTTTGACTGTTTAATGTATGTCTGCAAGTTCAATGCCAATTGCACTGGTCTGTTCTTCCAGTTCTTGCTGCAATTCAAACATTATTGCATTTCAAGTGAATATATCCAGGAATTAATGAATGAATCATGTGTGTCTAACTAACGTTTTGTAAAGTTGGCCGGTTGACAGAGACATAGCTTCCAAAGGGCAACGCTTTCCATCACCTGTCCTGGTGCGATTATTTAACGCACAAATGACATTGTCACATATTTCCTCATGCATCAGTTGCAGCCTGCACAAACTTTTGCAATTTGTTATGAGCCACTTGTCTTTTGAGCAATTTCTGTAGTCACTCACGCATACACAGTGGCCATCATATCCTTGCTGAAAATACTTTCGTCCTGGAACAACCCTTGGATCCCTTGTTTCACATTGTTACGCACACCCTGCCTACATATTTCTCCCTCATCGTCTTTGTCTGGCCATCCACACTGAATAATTTTCAAATTTACATATCATTTAATGTAAGAAAAATGAAAAATGATGATTTAATAGAAACACACCACATGATGCTGCTGTAGGCGCAATGCAGCTGAAGTTTCCTTGATGTTTCGAGTAAAACTTTCGAGCCAACCGCGAAATCGGCGTACCGCATCATGTCTGTCAGACTCTGTAGGCAATCTATCTCTTACTGTAGTGGCAATTGCCAACAGCTGCTTTTCCTCTTTGTCACAGTCTTCCTCAGTTGTAGCCTTCAGTAGTTCATCCAATTTGTTCACCAATGATGTCTTTTCCTCTGGTGTAAAGTTTCCACAGTCGCTCATAATACTGCGAACCATTTGAATTATACTTCTCCAACACATCACTGTATTCATTTTGGGAAAGTGATTTCCCAGTGGTGTCACATGTCTGCAAAGAAACATGTACGATGTAACTCGTAACATAACTTATCAATAATATAGTGAATGAAAAAACTCACTCCGGCTCGCAGACAATATTGATCTTTTTGATGTCTCCCTTAGAAAAAAATGGCTTGGATTCGTTGAGCCCTTCTTTCTGTAGAGCTATAGCCCGCTCAAGTGCTCGCAACAGCCGCACAGGTGCATCAGTACACACCACGTCATGCAGAATGGAGGCCAACGGAATTGTAGCCGATTTGCCAAGACTGCATGGCTTGAAGTTCTGATAAATGGCTCGGTCTCCCGCAATATCCTGAATCCATGGCAGCTCTACCAGCAACACTGTCAGGTGCATGTCTGCATGTCATTTCAAGTGATTACGTAGGAATTTTCGCTTTCAATGCACTGTGAACAAGCGCTACTCACCGTTATTTTGCGTCATGGTGCCAATTGTGAAATTGACATTTTCGATTGCCTCCTGTGACCTGTCTGACAAAATGTCATGTAGCAAGTCGACGCCGCGCGCAGACATTTGAAAATACGTGAAAAACGGCTTCAAAGTGAATTCAATTGGTGTGCTATCTCCAAGCGATGTCGGCAAGAACAATAAATCATACAATTGAATGTCTGTGAGTCGGCAGTTATCTCTTTCCAAGCTCTCTTGAACTGCAGCAGCTTGTTGCATGGCGTATTCCTGCATGGTACAGTAATTTAGTGATTGAAAAGTAAGGTAAGTAAGTAATATCACAGCGGTGATAGTGACAAACCAGTGCCGGTTGACCCAAGTTCTCATCAGCGCTTTCAAACTGCGAAAATATACTGCCATACTGTGTGAATGGTTTCTTTCCAGAAGTATCACTTTGTACCCTCTGTGCCAGTTTAGCGTTTGCAACTTCCAACGCTCTCCTATACTTTGTCATCATTTTTTGCTCATTGCCCACATACAGCAGCTGCAGAAAGTTTTGGTTAGTCAAACTGTCAAGATTTGTTGTTCATTGATACAAACATTTTACCAGCACTGTTTCTGGTTGGCGAATGTCGAAAAACTCCACTCGATAAAAATCGAAATCATACTTCTTGTGTGCTGTTTCCGTTGCATACTTTGTTTTGACAATGTATCCACGTTTAGTCATTCCCCGCCCCCCTCTGTAATCTTTCATCAAGTTGCTTGTGTTTACATTGAATTTCAGCCCATCATTGCTACAAAAAGTGAATTGTGCGTTATCTTCTGCGCATCTTGTACACATCCGCAAATTGAGAAGTGAAACGGCAAGTGAATTGGCAAAATAAAATAAAAAGTAATTTACTTTAAGCCATTTTACTTATCACTTTTCAATTTGCGAACTGGCTCCTGCACTTTATCACAAAATTGTCACTCACTTGTAACCCAAGTGGAATCGCGTTTTGTACCTTGAACTTGTCACCATTTTTTCCAGAATGCAAAAAAACTGCATCTTGCTGTCACTAAAGTCCTCATCATTGTTCAGCCTGGAAGGATTGCAATTATTGTGATGTTTGATTTAAATATTATACATGACAACTCACTGTTCTACAAGCTCTGCAAACACCCTATAAATTTCTCTGGCCGCATCAAACGGATTTGCTCGCAGCTCTCGCAAGAAATTAGCCAATTCTGGTATGTCGTCAATGTTAATGTCCTTCAGTGTCACTGTACTATGGATAATGTCATCCACCAATCTGTCGGTTTCTTCCTTCGTCCATTGTCCTTCTCTGCGGTCGCTCTTTTCCAAAAACTTTCGCTCCACTACAAACAGATGACCAGCGCGTGGTTTTGCAATGAATTTTTTGCCAGGAGCTTGCGCCAAACCTCGCGGATCTTCTGTAAATGTTCTTTAGGTGTGTAAACACTATCCCTCACAGACTTTTGCACAAAAGTAGTATAAAATATGTATTATGCAAAACATTACTTTACTTACTTGCGAACTCCTGCAGATCGATGTCCCGTAGGACTTTAAAGTGGTCGCTATTGCTACCTCCAAAGCTATGCAAGTACCACATTGGAACGCGACGATTTTTGTGTGGTTGTGAAAATGTGACGCCAGTGACTTCATTGTAAGTCACTTTTGGTCCTATTCCTCTCTTCTTCACTTCTTTGCCACACCTTAGTTCTGGTCCAAACTCGTACACATCTGCATACCGCACTTTGACAATTGGTTAAATTTTACAATTTCATTCAGTTGCAGACAAACCTGACTCAAGCTTTTCAGTGATCAGCGAATAGTGATCAATGTCTTCATCACTTTCAACTTGTTCGCTTTCATGTTCAACTTGTTGGCTTTGCTGTTCACCTTGTTGGCTTTGCTGTTCACCTTGTTGGCTTTGCTGTTCACCTTGTTCGTGTTCACGTTCATGTTCATCTTTATCTAAATTTGTAAATGTCAATTATTAAATTGCTATACTACATAATAGTACATACTGTACTACATAATAGTACAAATTCTTGTCACTATATTTAAATATAGTGATAAGCGATAAATATGTACAACGTTTCACACTTTAGCTGCATGTACACCTGTGATTCAGTGTAACCAACCTGGCGGGTGTTGGTGCTGAGCCTTGCTTGCTATTCGTTGGGATCTCTTTTCCGGTAGACGCAATTTTAATCCCCCCTTTCTTTCCTTCAATGTAGGTCTTCTTCTGCTTTGCACTCGCATGCGTGTACCTTTGTGTACTTTTTACGTGGACTGTCAAGGTAACTGTCAACAAGTAACAATCAAAGTCAGTGTCTCCAAAATATTTACCTGTAATTTGCAAGTTCGTTTCCCGTATCGCCGGGAAGTCATCTGCTGTCGCTGCATGGCCATCTTGTTGAAATATGTTGTCTTCATGACGACTGTCTACAGTCGCACCTTGTTCAAGTGGCGTGTCTGAATCATGCTGTGGCCCTTCAAACAATTGCTCAAAGTAATCTTCTTCCTCCTGGTCATCAGCAGCAGACTCTTGCGGCTGGTCATCAGCAGCAGACTCTTGCGGCTGGTCATCAGCAGCAGACTCTTCCAGCTGGTCATCAGCAGCAGACTCTTCCAGCTGGTCATCAGCAGCAGACTCTTCCTCCTGGTCATCAGCAGCAGACTCTTCCTCCTGGTCATCAGCAGCAGACTCTTCCAGCTGGTCATCAGCAGCAGACTCTTGCGGCTGGTCATCAGCAGCAGACTCTTGCGGCTGGTCATCAGCAGCAGACTCTTCCGGCCGCTCATCAGCAGCAGACTCTTCCGGCCGCTCATCGAAGTCAGTGTCTTCAGCTTGTTCGCATGGGGTGCCCTCTCCTTCTTTTGGTCCTGAGTTTGCAATTTTATTCAATTTTTAACGTCCTGTACCGAACAATTAGTGGTTGAAAAAATGGAACCATATCTGCTTTACCTCTTGCATATTTGCTTAATTTGCATATTTGCATATCTCGCCTTGCATAATTCCACCTTGTTGGAACAAAAATAAATCCTCCCCTAAATGATAAATATGATAAATACGTTTTTACTCATGTGCACATGCCAGATTTCTATTGTTACATTTTTTTATCTTGCACAAACTTTTTTTATAGTGAACAACGTCAGCACAGTAGCTTTAACGTCGACAACTCTGCTGTCCACACACTGAAAACAAAAAACGTACCCCGATACTTGAACTGTTCCAAAATCGCCGCATCCGCGCTCTCCCCACTACTTTCATTCGGCTGTTGCGTCCCCGATGCTGTGGTATATTTACACATCATTTAATTTACGTTCACCTATTTACCTTTAAAAGTTAAACTTTCACAAATTTCCTGGAATTATCCCAGTTTATTATAAAATGTGAATACATGAACGTCATTCCACTTGCATAAAAACCGATGACATGCGTACCTGCAAGTATGACATGACTAGCGGGCCCCCGGACTGGAGATTGCTCCCGTTGAGTGGCGGACTGCACCCGGCCTGCTGGTTGGGAAATATTGTGACGAGGAAATGCCACAAGGTAAAACACACAAACACAATTGAAACCCACCTTCAAATTCAATGTCACCCAAAAGCTGTGACAAAGAATCACTGCTGACTGGTGAACCATGACAACTCTGTTGACTTTGCACTACTGGCACATCTGCTGCGAGACGCGTGGAAAAAAAATTGTAAAATCCCAAAAAGTTTGTTGTACGTTGAAAATTTGGATACAAAAACATAAGATTTGGAAACACATGACACTTGACACAGTCTTTTACATGACACATGACATTTTACATGGTCTTTGACACTTTACAGGGTATGTTACAGGGTCTGGGAGTGGCACCGGGTACCCTACAGATTAACACATAATATCAACAATACAACAAATCATTTCAACACAATGCAATGCATGCATTTGAACATGCATTTGAACATCTCTCATTGGCCCATTATTTTGGAAAAGTGTTGAATATCGTTGCAATTGCATGAACAAGTACTGTAAATCCTGGAATAAGTCCACAGGTAGTGATGGAAAAAGCGCCAGGCTTTTAGCGCCAAGCGCCAAAAGCGCCAAGGCGCTTTTCCGGTTTACGGCGCCAAGCGCCAATGGCGCCAGACCGTTTTAGCGCCAAGCGCCAAAAGCGCCATGGCGCTTTTCTGGACCACGGCGCCAATGGCGCCAGGAAGCTATAGCGCCAAGCGCCAATGGCGCCAGCGCCAAAGTGAAAACACTTCTTATTATGCAGCACGATGTCCCAAACAGCCCCCCCCCCCAGAAAGTTGTTATCCAGCTACTGTATTTTCTCAAAATACCCCCCTCGAAATACCCCCCGTCTCGAAATACCCCCCCCCCCCTAATTTTATGTAAAGGGAACATACATGATTAAAGCTGCAATTTGTGACCCGGGCAATGCAGAACAGACGTTGAAAAGAACCACATTGTTACGTTAGAACCTTTTTATACCATCTACATACTTATTTAAGTCTATAGACTCTGTTACATGGTGTTTATTGGTGTATTTTTCGACGTCTGCGTACATTACAAACGACAAATTTAAACCGGGATTTCAAAAAAATTCTGGCGAAATAATAAGCCAATTAGCGCCAAGCACCAAAAGCGCCATGGCGCTTTTTGCTTTGGCGCTAGCGCCAGGTGCCAGCGCCATGGCGCTTATCCATCACTATCCCCAGGGGAGTTATTTTTTTGTCAGAACTTTTTGAGGGGGAGTAATTCGAGGGGAGTTATTTTTTCATCAGAAGAAGAAGTAAAGTGCATGATCAATATATTGAATGGCTGCGATAGCTCCACTTGTTCACAAAGTTGAAGAAGCATACCTGCTGCGGGCTGTGGCTGCTGTTTCTCAACCGTAGTTCGCGCCGCTGCCTGCCCCCTTTTAGTCCTGGGGACATGCGCACCTGCGAGACATTTTTTTGAAATTGTTTCTGTTTTTGTTATATTTTTATAAGTATTCACATGAAACACATGCCCTTATCATTTTTTAACTTTTTTATCATGGTACTACTGTACCACGATGGAATTAATGTTGCGGGAAAACATGCATTGCTGCCATATTTGATTTGTTTTATCTATATCTATAAATACCGGCATAAAGCTACCGTATTTCCTCGAAATACTCGAAATACCGTGAGTGAGAATTTTTAGGGGGTTTAAACAAGGGGGGTTTCTAGGAAATACTGTAATACGTCGTTACTTTTTGCTGTTTGTGTGCATTAGTGATGGAAAAGTGCCAGAAAAAAGGGCCTTAAATTTTGGTGGCAAAGTAATAAACCCCCATGGAGGTATTCCGAGGCAATACAGTATTTGAATTTTCCGAAATACTCAATCGTGAAATACCCAGTACTGATGGAAAAGTATGCGTACAGATGGCTACTGTTACAATTTAAGTATTGGAATTGGAATTGCGTCCAGGGTGAGACGAATGGAATATTATACCATATTTTCTCGAAATACCCCCCCCCCTTTGAAGTACCCCCCCCCCCTCGAAATATGACCACAGGACCTGTAATTCAAAAATTTGAAATTCAGGACCACAGTAAGATTGCCCAGTGAAAAACGTCAGACGTGACTGTCACAAATAAAGTAAAACTACGAATCCATACTAACTGTCACTTCCAGATGAAGGCATTTGACTTTGGGCCCTTTTTTGCGCCCTTTGACTACGCGAGAGACGTTGTTCTTTCAGCCTGTCCTCCAGTTCTTGTTGCGTCTGGCGCCGCACTGCAGGAATGTCACGGGAGACCCGCGATGGCTGGCTCATGCCACGTCTGCCGGCTCGCCCGGATCCACGTCGGACTCCATGACCATGTTCAACGACCACGTTCGACTCAACG
>CAXIWS010000194.1:0-89282 GCA_964036195.1 Sphaerolaimus hirsutus
AGGTTCTCGTCACATTGTAGATCACCCGTCTGCCCTGTGTAATCCAGTACTTTTGTCTGATCGCTGCCAATGTATGTTGCACTCCTGCGTGCATCAACTTCTCATGCTGGTCTCTGACGATCAGCTGAGTCACTGTAGCCGTTGCTGGCAACAGTATGAGTGGCACTGTGACCTCTTGTGGGTCTGTATGCTCCATTCTGCCGTGGCACTTCAGGATTCCATCCTGATGCATTTGCACATTGAGCCATTTGATCAACTGCTGGTCTGCAGCTGTTTCCTTGCCATTCTGGCTGCTTTTGCTGTGGCTTGTTGCCAGAATCTCTGCCACTCCTTTGTAATGATTCTGTTGCGTCACTTTGATCCAATATTTCAACGCACTCTCTCTCTCTTCAATACTGATAATTCCCTGTGGTTTTATTGTACCACAGATACTTTCCATGATTTCTGACAGTCCACTCCGACTGTCATTTTTGCTGCGCTTTTTGTGCATCTGTCGCACAAATCTCATCACGTATACTGTTGCATCCAGTAACTTTGTCAGTGATGAGAATCTCTGAATCTCAATTCCCAATGGGTTGCTTTGCTTGCTTTCATCAGCTTGCACACTGCTGGCATCTGGGTCACTGACCACCTGCTGTGTGGCGCCCAGGTAAATTGGACTGGCCTTTGGGAACTTGAGCTCTTCTTTCTTGATTTCTGCCATTACTTCTGGCGTAACTGGCTCCACTTTCGGCTCTGGCCACTCTCCAGTCATTAGCCATTGTGGCCCCTTCCACCACAGGTTACTGCCTTCCAACTCTGACATATTCATGCCTCTTGTGGCCATGTCAGCTGGGTTTTCCAGTCCTGTGATGTGTCTGATGTGCATGTTCTCTGTCTCACTCTGAATTTTCCTGATTTCATCCAATCTGTTCTTGACAAAACATGCCAGTGGCTTCGCTGTTGTCAGCCACTTCAGACAACAGGTTGAATCTGACCATACAACTGTTTGACTGAATTTGACGTCCTTGAGCTCTTTGTGAATAAACTTTGACATTCTGCTGCCGATCAACATTGCTAACAATTCCAGCCGTGGAATTGTCACTTCTGGTTTCTTTGGAGCGAGTCTCAATCTGGAGTACAGTAGGCTTGATGTGCCGCTGTCATTTTCCGTTTTCTGGCATATGTATGCCGCTGCGCTGTATGCCATTGCTGAGGCGTCGACGAAAATGTGCAGTTGTGCATCTGCACCACTCTGATAACTCAAATTTCTGTTGAACTTGATCTGTCCAACTTTGAGCAATTCTGTCTCTAATTGCTGCCAAATTGCTGTCTGTTCCTCAGACAGGGGAGTATCCCACTCTTTGGCACTTGGTCCTGAATGCCATAACGTTTGCAAAAATCTCTTTGCTGGCAGTAGGACAGGACTGACGAGTCCCATTGGATCAAAACATCCCGCAGTCACTTTTGCAACTATCCTTTTCGTGGGAAGTTTGATTTTCTGGTCAGTTTCTGATAACTGTGATTGCTGAACTGTCTTTGGCGTTTTCAGCCACATCTGGTCGCTCTCTGTGTCCCATTTCATTCCTAGGACTGTTGTGACAATTTCCTTGGCTACATCTGACTCTGCCAATTGCCAAGTGAAGTTCTTATTGTTGCTGTTCCATTCTCTCAGATTCATCTGTGCCTCTGTGAACAGCACTTTGGATTCCTGGTACAATTCGATTGCTTTCTGCTCTGTGTCCACACTGAGGATCAAATTATCCACATACAGATTTTCATCGATCAATTTTGCATTTTCTGTGCCAGCTTGATTCAGGTGGTATCTGACTGTCAGCGCCAGCAGCGCTGGACTGCAGATTATACCAAATGGCACTCTGGCAAATCTGTAAATCTGAATGTTGTCTTCCATGGATGGTTTCGTGGGATCCTTGTACCACAGAAATCTTGTCACATCTCTGTCACTGTCCTGCAGACTAATCTGCAGAAACGCTTTCTCTATGTCTGCGACCAGGGCGATTCCATGCAATCGGAATCGCATCAGCATCCCTACTAGCTGTGGTAGTATCACTGGACCGCGATACATGCACTCATTCAAGCTTGGCATGCCTGGCGGTTTCGCTGAGGCATCATATACCTCTCTGACCTTTGTGGTAGTTTTCTCTGGCGTTATCACTGGTTGATGAGGCAATATATGGAATTTTCTGCCATCCATAATATCCTCTTGCACTTTCTCAATCACTCCTTGCTCCTCTTGTGCTTTCATGATTGTCTGAATTTTCTCCAATAATTCTGGGTCTCTCTTGAGCCTGTTGGTGAGGTATCTGAACCTCTTGAACGCCATTGCTTTGTTATCTGGGAGTTCATGCAAATTTGGCTTGTACATGAACTTAACAGAGTACCGTCCATCTGGGTTTCTCTGTACACTCTCATTGAATTGCTTGATGGCCTCATCATCCTCGACGAGGTCTGGCTGGTCCATTATGCCAATGGTATCCAGTCTATCCATGTCTTTGACATTTGGTACAGGAGCAATTGACAACGGTGCTTCCTCGTACCACTTTTCTCTCTGAATTTGATGCACAATTGTGTTGACCACCACCGGATATGCACCATCCGTGGTCCATTGATTTCTGTTGCTTGTCAGCTGCCCACCTCCCATCAGCAATCCCAATTCTGATGGAATGACATACAATCCTGACGGAAGTCTGGTGGTGCTGGTGTTTCTGGACATCAAGTCCCAGAAATAATTCAAGCCCACTATAATGTCTGGCTTGAACTTGCACTCTGTCCCTTTTTCCTTGGGAATTCTGTCTGCAAAGTAACTCTCATCCGGGAAGTACTTCTGCAGGTACTTTTCGTCCTGTTCTGACACAGGCACTTTAACTTGTTCTGTGGTCAATGTCGGGACCACATCTGCCACCATATCAACTTTCTGGCCATTTCTGAGCCGCATTTTGAATTCCACTTGCTGTACCACTTTATAGTGCGGCTTTTCATTTCCGAAAGTGTACACCTGGATGTGGTGTTCACCTGTACTCTTCAAATTGAGTTTCTTGGCCACTTTCTCTGACATGTACGTTCCCTGGGATCCTGTGTCCAGGAACGCTTGAATCTGTAGTGGTGGCTGTTCAGGCTCCATCTCTGTATCCATTTCTGAAGCCTCAATCACGGTTCTGGCTGTCATCAACATTGACATATTCCTGTTTACTGACAGGTTCACTGACGTATTTTGTTGCCTTGTATTTGGTTCTGTAACCACTGTGCTGGATATGGTTTCTGTCTCTACCACTTCTGGTCCAGCTTCTTCCACAGTGACACAATTCACTGTGGCCTTTCTCTGTTGGCTCTGTGCTGGTCGACCGGCCGTCGGCACAGACTTTCTGCCATTGTTTGCTGATTGCTGGCCACTCTGTTGACCATTCGTTCTGAATGCTGGAATTTGCCGTCCAGCGTTTCCATTGCCATTGTCACCAAATTTCTCTGGGCACACTGCCGTGTGGTGCCTATTGGATTTGCAATAGAAGCAACTTCTCGTAAATTGACATTGATTCATGTAATGCCCTTTCTGCAGGCATCTCAGGCATCGCTCTGCCTTTGACAAAATCACTCTCCTTTCTCTGGCAGTTTTGAACTTTGGACACTTATCGTTAAAGTGTAATTGCTGTGTGTCATTGCAGAACACACACGGCCTCCCAGGATTCATGAATCCATTCTGTGGTGCACTCTGACCATTCTGGATCACAGACATGCTCCCTGTGCTGGTCCTTGGGTTCTCTGGCCCTCTGAATCGATTCCCATTGCCTTGAAACCGATTATTGAATTGCTGTGCGCGGGGATTATTCCCAAATCCCTGGCGCGATTGCTGAACTGGTGCCTCAGTTTGCTGTGCGTGCTGTACAGCCTCACTGAGCGCTAGCTGCTGGCCAAACAGCTTTCTGAACTTTTCCACCGTCAAGGCTTCCTCAGTTCCCTGTTCCTTCTGGATTTCTCTGAGAACCTCGGGTGGCACTTTTTGTTGCAGCTGGCTCAACAGCATTGGATGTTCCACTGATTCACCCAGTGACTCCAACTGCTGGAGCAGCCTTTCAATTGCATCAAACAAAATTCTCATATCCTGACAGGTATTCCTGGCCTGTCGCAGCTTCATGATATTACTCATCAGCGTGTTTCTGACCACAACTGGCTGGTCATATCTCTTCTTGAGCATTGCAATTGCGGGTGCATAATTCTCTGCGGTCACACTCAATCCACTGATCATGCCGAATGCTGAGCCTTTCAGCAAGCTCCTCAAGTATGAAAACTTGGAAATGTCCTCCAAATCTGTCCGATTATGGATGTGGGATTCGAACATTTGCCACCATGATCGAAATTTAACAATTTCCCCAGTAAACTGTTCCACTTCCAGTTTCTGTAATTTGACGCTCTTTGCTGTGGTTGCATTGGTTGAACTGGCCCCCGGAGCAGCTCCCTGAGCTGTCAGAGCCATCTGAGCAGCCATTTGCTGTATGAATGCTGTATTGACTTCATACATGGTATTTCCGCTCTGTTGCTGGATCATGTCTTGCAACTCTTCGATGTACACATTCATGGCTACCACTTTCTGTGTCACCAAGTCTGACATATTTGCATATTCCTCATATGAGTCTTGGTATATCTTCTGTTCTTGTTCCATCTGGTCGGGTTCGTCAATGTCCTTGACAATATCCCTCCATGCGTCAAATTGAGTTTTCACTGCATTCATTGCACTTTCCAATTTTGCACCCTCCTGTTTAACAGATGCAATCACTCTTCTCATCTCTGTTCTCTTCTCTTCCTTTGTTGCTCCCGCAAATAACTCTGGGTCATATTTGGCAAATTCTCTTGCCAATCTGCTTTCCACCCTGTGCTTTGCTGGCCCCAGGGTCTTTCTGATGTGACCCGTTGGTGAAACCATTTTCGCTGATGAATTTTCCTTCACTGTTTCTCTTTATAGTGCGTCGCCTGTGACGCTTGTGACGCTTCTCTGCGTCTTTCTGTGCAGTGCTCTGTGCACTACGGATTTGTTGTGCCACGCACAATACCAATGCAGTCCTACAGGCCCCTGACGTGTTCTCACGCGTTGACCTTTACTGCACTGGCACCAGGTGTGTTCCTAAAGCCCCTGACGTGATTGTTTACACGCGTTGACTTCAACACACCGGTCAAATCCACCTGGACAATAAACAAGTTCTTTGCCCAGCAGTGTGCGCCCAAGGAGGGTCCGTACACACTCTTTCTGAGCGCTCTGGCGCTCTTTCTGGCACGCCTGTGTGCCTTGTGACCACGCCGGCCACTTGCTTCCTGAGCGGCTCCTGTGCCGCTGTGCGCAGTGCTGCGCTTGCCGTGTCGCCTGTGACACGTTTCTGTGCACTCTGGTGCACTTTCTGATTCTGGGCAGTGTTTCTGTACACTGCTCTGCAATTGCGCCTGTGCAATGCAGAATTCTGGCACTTTTGTGCTGTCTGATCTGATGGTACCGAGCAGGCACAGCGTGTATATTTGATGGGAGCTCCGCAAAGCTCCTACACGCTACCAAGTATCCTAATACTTGGTTTTCAAATCCACTCTCTGTCAGCTACAGCCCTCTGTCAGCTACAGCCCTTTGTACACTGATACCCCTACTTTTGCACTTCCGAGGTATGAGTCCACTCTTACCCAGTGGAGCGAGGGACCTCCGCGAATGCCCAAAAAACAGCCCTTTGACTAGCGTGGCTTTGTGGCGATCCTGTCTCCGTCAGGTCACCCTCCCTTGGCATAGGAAGGACGTGCGAGCGGTCACTGGCGTCCGGATGTCCAGGAGCGTCCAGCGAAAGTTTGACCACCGTCCGACAATGACTCCTTGTCAATGCCGGTGCCGCCCAGCGTCTAGCACCTTGCTAGAACACTGGTGAAAGCTGCCTGAAATCCTGACAGGCTTGTCAGAACTCCAGTGTCCTCCGCGCGTGAGCGTAGAACCGCTCTCAGGATGTAGACAGGAGTGCCGTGACTTTGGCACAATGCTGTCTGCAAATCAACAGCCAACGCTCAGCCAAGGCCAATTGATGTTCAGCAGGACTTTTGAAGTTCTGCCAACTGCCGCACAATGTCCGTTCCAGCTTGGTGATAGCACAATGTCATGCAATCACCCTGCTCGCTGCGCCATGTGATGAAGCCACCGAAGTCAGCGTCTTCTACCACCGAATCCGGCTGCTTCAAGACCGTAGTGAGAAACGGCCTTTAGAGTGGTTGATTTCCCGTTGTTGCCGAACGTCCACTTGTCGACAGCCAAGTTGAGTTTATTTCGTAGTTGTGTGTTGAAAAGGGGTTTCGAGATTGTTTCAGGTACTTTATTTTGATCAGATACAGCGTGTTACAAAAGCGCAAAGCCTAGCGAGCTTCCTAGTCGAAGTTTCTATCGCTAGCTTATTTTGTTCACTTGGGGTGGGTCCGCAGACTGTAAACTCGGGTTGGGTCAAAAGACTGAAGTAAAAACTCTCAAAGTAGCTAAGACACGGAAATCATGTATAGAAAAACAGTTACAGTAATTTTCTAATACAAATGCACAAATGAACCACAAATAAGCACATAAAACACATTTGACCGAAACAGTTGGCTTATTTTACGCGTGCATACATTCAAATAATTATGGTAAAGAAATACCAGGTACAAATTGGGTTAATAGAAAACTATTAATCTTACGAGGTGCGAAGTCGGTAAACTCGGCCGATTTACTAATTTGCTTCAATTTGTCAGAAAACATTGACGCACATTGGAACTAATATGATAGGGTTGGGAAATCTAAATAGCAGTGCAAATGTTCCTAATGACGTAAATAGAACATGGTATATTCGATATAATAATAATAATCACTTCCTGGAAACGTATATTTCATAATTGGCAAATTGGGACTTATTCGAGGTAAATGGGTATATTAATTGAGCAGGGTCTATAATATATTCGGCTTGAGCAGGGTATTAAATATCAAGTAAATATAAATATAAGTTGCGAGCAGGGTAAAACAATTATGCCTACGCGAAGGGCTTCGTAAAACACGTACAGTAAATGCTAGTTGCATACAGGGCACTATTTCTCCATTAGGACGCTGGCCTAAGTAAATACGTAGCACATAAATATTTACAAGTTTTGACTTTCTCAAATTGCAAGTAAACCATGTAAATGTATATATAATAATGATCAGAAAATTACGGCGAGTTGAATGAGCCTAATTTCATATTAATACACTTAATAATAACATATTTAACCTTTTAACCTAAACATTCCACATAAACCTATCAATAACCTATAGAACACTTTCCTAATTGAATATTCTCCATGGGTAAATAATATAGTGCAGGAAATACAATTTGCGTGGTAAATTAATATAGTGCATAAATGTAAAATAGTGCAAATAAGTAAATGTGCAAATATGAGCCTAATTATCAATTCTCTGTATTTCTTTATCCATCCATTTTGCCACGGTCAGCACAGCGGCTAACATTCATTCAGAAACGCGTCAGTCGGTCGGCGACAGCCCCAACGCACAGCACGACACTTCGGTGAGCACTTCTCAACGGCAGTTTTGGCACCATGTTGTGCCCGCGGCACACAAGTTTCCCGGGAGACTTCACAAGTCCACTCAAACACCTTGAAAATCAGCCTGGCACGTTCTGGACCTCAACGAGCAAGTGTTGAGTCCAGTCAGAAGTGCCCTTCTCGGCGTGTGATGAAAGGTGATGTGAGCATGATTCTACTTTATTCTGGGATGAAGGTTGATTTCTGGGGGCGTTTTTCTAGAGTGTAAAAACCGATCACTTCATGTCAGTATGCGGGGCGCGAACTGGGGAAACAACCAGTGAACTCAAATGAGTACCCAAAATATAACCTGCGTGAAAAAGTGAATGAATGGAATGCACGCGGCCCGACCCTAGCTGTCGCGTGCAACATAAAGTTTGCGGGTTCACCACTCACATGTGAACTCGCTCTACCTAGTGATAACCATATCACTACACTCCCCCCCATGACAACCGAAGGGGGTCAAAACAAAAAATCATCACTTAGTAATTGGCAAAATTTGTCACAATCATAAATTTGCTGTAAAAAGGGAAAAATACATATGCAGCCAAAAAAGGCTTGATAAAATGTAAAGAAATACATAAAATCAATGTAAATATTACCAAATGAAATACAACCCTATGCTACAAATAAACCAGAAAAAATGCTACCAAAAGTGCGGTCCTACTCGCATGAATCATCAATGATCCCATGGCAGCTTTTTCCAGACTTATGGCCCAAGTGCGATTTGCACTTTCGGTGCTTTTTCGGCGCCTTTGGGACCTTGGGGGAAGTGCAGCTGCTTGTTGGTGAGAGCTCGGGTGATGCGGCGGAGCTGTGCAGCTGCGGCAGTTGCACTGGTGCGGCAGCTGGTTGCGATGGCGACACCAGCAAATTCTGCGCAGACTCCTGTGGCCCTACAACTGTCAGCAGCTGCGCGGTGCTGCTGTTCACCTGACTGGCTACAGCCTTCGCAGCGTTGTTTTGCATCTGAGGCGGCAGCACTGAGACTAGTGTGCTGTCTGGGTGTGTGCCAAATGTTATGTCAAAAGCCCCGTCCTGGCATTTGGCGCGCTGCACAGGGGCTCTTGCAGCTAGGCAGTGCGGAATTGTGTCCGCGCCAGGCAGCAGCTGGCCAGCCAGCGCTGTGACTCGAGGCTGGCTTTTCAGCCACTCGAGAATTATCCCCTTGGTCAAATCCGAAAAATCTGTCATTTTGCCAGCAAACACCTGAATCACATCTGCAAGTGACCTTATGTGAGCGCTAAGTTGCTGCGAGCTAGCGCGCTCCAGCTCTAATTCCACCTGTAATCTGCGTATTTCACACCACACAGTTTCTCTGGCTGCCGTGACGCTTTCCAGCTGGGTGATTTCCTGCCGCGCTGCAGTGGGCTGGGTGTCCATGGCTGTGGTCATGTGGTCAGCATCTGTGGGGGCTAATGGCGGCGCTTCCTGTTGCAGTTTACATTTTGCTGGGGTCATTGTCTGTGTCTGCGCTCGCACATCTGTCGTGCGAAAACTGATGTCATTATGGCTTGCAGTGAGCACATTTTGTGGTTCTTCATATACTTCTGCCAGCCTGTCTAATTCTGCATGTGCATCTTGTATGATTTGCAATTTTCCCCATATCGCAGAGCGTCCCAGCAGCACCAGGTCTGCCTGCTGCAAGCGCGAGTTCAATTTCACCACTGCTGGCAATGTGTCAGTATGCGTGACTTTGTCTGGGGTTGTATGCCTAACTCTCATGTCATATATGCGCAAATTTTCCCTTTGGATGGCCTCTCCCGAGGTTTGCACCTTATTGTGTGGGTAGGGCCTGAATTTCTGCCGTTCCTTGGCTGTGTTGCGGCATGCTTTCGCCCAGACCTGTTCTAGCACAGTCTCTGTAATAAAAATGCCCATATCACACCCTGTATCTATGCGGCCCTGAATTTCGACTCCCATAAACTGTATTGTGGCCACCGGGTTTGGCCTGCTTGCCTGTGTGCCTCTGTGTGCACTTTCTGTGACCTGTGTCCAAGATGCCAGTGGGCACCACTCATTGATGTTGCCTTCATTGTCTGGCTCACTAATGGGATCATCCCAATCACTGGTTATTTCTTCCAAGGCGCAGCTTGCCACTCTGGCTTCTTCTTGGTATGCTACCTCCATTTCCTTGCATTTCTTTTTCATTGAAGCTATTGCATCCTCTTCTGTTCTCCCCCTGCGTGCTAGTCCTGCTCGTATGCTCTCCGCTCTTCCCGGTTGGAATTGCGTGGAACTCGGGTTTACGTAGCACCTAGATGGGTCATGTGGCAGTGGTTCCCTGTGCAAATAGTGTGTGCACCATGGCCCTGTGTGTGTTTTGGGGTCAAATGTTGCCTTCACTTTGGGTTCCCCGGCCATTGCACTCTGCGCCCTGCAATTCGAGTTCCAATTTGTGTGTCTGTCTTTCTGGTCTTCGTGCTTCTGCACTCTGTTTTTCTGAATTTCGATCCTCGCTGCTTCCATTTTTGATACTGCTGTATCCAGGTCGCATGATCGTTCTTGCCAGCGTTCTCGCCATGTGTACCAACATGATGCCGGGAGTAGTTTGACAACCTCAATGAACAACTTGTCCCCAATCATTCGTTCACGTTCTTTGTTTGACATTGTACTACTGACATGATGGAACGCTGCGCTCAATTTAGTTTGCAAATCTACGATTGAGTCCCCTGGCTTTGCCTTTAGTTCGTACCAATCGGCGACTGAATACAGCCTGTGGTCTACTCGATAGATGTGGTTCAGGCGGTCAATGACAAATAGTGGGTCATGCCTGAAATCTGCGCGCACCGCTTGGTATCTCTTCTGTGCTTCTCCTGTTATGCAGTGCCCAAACACCAGGTTCCAAAACATTTGTTGGTGCGCTTCTGGGACACCAAACGCCTGTTGTGCAATTCCATGTAGCCACCATTTGAATGGTCCTGTGGTGGCGTTTGATTCGCCATCAAATTGCTGTTGTTTCTTTGCTGCCCCCGCGACATGGCCGGCGCCCATTTTGTCGCGCGCTGTGGTTAACAGTGCTGCTTGCGACAGGGACTGCATGTGATCTGCAGGTGTAACTACAAACAACTCAATGTACTGGATTATCTGGTTCAACAATGTGTCTCGGCGCAACATCGCCAGGCGGTCCTCGGTCTCAAGTTTCCAGCACTCTGATATCGTGTTGACTACGACTTGGGGTTTGATGTCTGGTGGGGGGTTATGACTGCTTGACTGTGAACTTTGAGCCTGTTGTAACTGCGCAATGTCCGCCTGCTGTTGCTGCAGCATGGATTGCTGTTGTTTCATCGTGGTCTGTACCAACTGGATCAATTCATCGACTCTGTTCGCTGTCTCTGCAGTATCGTCATCTGGCTCGGAGGGATCCCCCGCTGTGTCTGCATCACCCGAATCGGGGTCATCGATGACCAATGTGTCACTAGTTGCAAAATACGCTGTGGCCATACTTTGCAGCGCCTTTGCTAGATTCTTGGTGGTCAAATCTGCAGGGTTCTTGACCTTTGGCCACGAAGATTGCCGTTTTTCCAGCAATTTGAATGCAAAAAATATGAGCGCCGAGCGTTTGCGGCCTGCCAGTAACTCTGTGAGTTTGTCAGTAAATTCACTGCTTGTTAACTGCAGTTTGCCCGCCATTCTGCGTGAATTGACGCTTTCTGGGCTGAAAAAACTACTGTCGCTCATTTAACACACTCACTCCACGAGCGCACTTCAGAACTTGTGCTCAGGCACCCTGAGCATGCACAGTACCTTCAGCTGACACTCAGCCGGGCGCACCACCCTGTGTAATCTGCGCAAAGATCGAAAACGGATTCGCCTGAAAACTTGACACGTTTTCAGTTGAGTACGATCACCATGTTGTGCCCACAGCACTCAAGACTTCACTATTCAGCTTGTGCACCACAAGTGAACTGCTTAGCACAGTCAGAGCCTCAACGAGCAAGTGTTGAGCTCTGCCAATGGTGCTCTTCTCAGCATGTGAAGGAAAGTGATCCTGATTCTATTCTATTTGGATGAAAGCAGCCTCAAATCAATGTTTCCACACTTCTAAATCATCACACATTCATGTGGTAAAGATATGGAATGGAGATCTGAATAACTGTAGTATGAGAAAATAGACCTGGGGTTGAGTCAAACAGAGACTAATTATAACTACTTACTGCAGCCTTTTAAATGAACCCTGAAACCTAATTGTTGCGGGTTCAGCACCTCAGTGGAACACTACACCCCCTCCATGACAACTAAAGGGGGTCAAACAAAAAATACCCAGAGAAAAAATGAAATTGACATATTGACTTGAAATCAGATAAAAATATGTAATTAACCCGTGTAAACATACAAAGTGAATGGGACAAAATGGTTCAAAAAAAACAACAAGTATAGTACAAATGATAAAACAGTACAAATTTTGGAAATAAATATGCCTACTCTGTGGAATCATTGATCTGTGATCATTCATTGTGGCGGTGTTTGCGGTTGCACCTGTGATGAGTGAACTTGTGATGCTGGTGGGTCTTGTGCAGCCCTACGGGCGTGTCGGGCAGCTTGTGAACACCAGCAGGGGAAGAAATTGGCATCGTCGGTGGATCATGACATGGCAGCAGCAATATCTGCTGTGGCAACACTGCTAATTGTAGCAATGGGGAAATCTGCATAACCTGTTTAGGATCCTGCACAGTCACTGTGATATTGTCGAAATTGGTCAGTTTTGTGGTGAGCAGTGGTACTGCTGAAGCCGCAGCCATGCATTTGGGCATAACTACACCTTGGGATGGTGGCATATATTGTGCTTTCTGCTTGACAGTGCAGTTTGGAGCACTCAAATGCATATGTTTCAGCTTGTCCTGTGCTGGTGCTGCATGTGCGCGCCACTGCGCTGACATAGGCGCCACACCCTTGCTGCTGCTGCAGTGTCTGTGTTTGTCTGCCTGCGGTGCCAGCACTTTGGACATTTGCACTGCTTGCTGGCTTGCCCCATCCTGAATAAATCTTTGCACCTGTACTCGGACATCAGCAGTGTGAAAACTCTGGTCATCTTGGTTTCTTTCTGCAGCAATTACACTTTGGGTCTTCTCATAAACCTGTGTCAGCCTATCCAACTCTGCATGTGCATCCTGAATTATCTGCAATTTTCCCCAAATTGCTGCGCGGCCCAACAACACTGGGTCAGCTGGTGGTAAATGTGCCATCAGCTTCACTACAGCAGGGAGAATGTCACTGCGTGTGATACCATCTGGTGTTGTGTGTGTGACCTGCATATCATAGATGCGCAAATTTTTGGCCTGAATGGCCTCTCCAGACGTTTGTACTGTTGAGTATGGATATGGCATAAACTTGTGCCGTTCTGCTGCTGCATCACAGCCAGCTGCTTTCCACACCTGTTCTAATACTGTGTCCTCAATGAAAATTCCAATATTGCACCCTGTGTCAATGTGCCCCTGGATTCCAATGCCCAAGAACTGAATTGTGGCAACTGGGTCTGGTTCTACCACCTGTGTGCTTCTGTGTTGCCTTTCTGTGTCCTGTGTCCAAGATGCCAGTGGGCACCAATCATTGCTGTGGCCTTCTTCTGGCTCGCTAATGGGTTCGTCCCAGTCATTGGTTAGCTCTTCCAGGGTGCAGCTTGCCACTCTGGCTTCATCTGGTGATTGTATGTTGTGCCCACAGCACTCAAGACTTCACTATTCAGCTTGTGCACCACAAGTGAACTGCTTAGCACAGTCAGAGCCTCAACGAGCAAGTGTTGAGCTCTGCCAATGGTGCTCTTCTCAGCATGTGAAGGAAAGTGATCCTGATTCTATTCTATTTGGATGAAAGCAGCCTCAAATCAATGTTTCCACACTTCTAAATCATCACACATTCATGTGGTAAAGATATGGAATGGAGATCTGAATAACTGTAGTATGAGAAAATAGACCTGGGGTTGAGTCAAACAGAGACTCATTATAACTACTTACTGCAGCCTTTTAAATGAACCCTGAAACCTAATTGTTGCGGGTTCAGCACCTCAGTGGAACACTACACCCCCTCCATGACAACTAAAGGGGGTCAAACAAAAAATACCCAGAGAAAAAATGAAATTGACATATTGACTTGAAATCAGATAAAAATATGTAATTAACCCGTGTAAACATACAAAGTGAATGGGACAAAATGGTTCAAAAAAAACAACAAGTATAGTACAAATGATAAAACAGTACAAATTTTGGAAATAAATATGCCTACTCTGTGGAATCATTGATCTGTGATCATTCATTGTGGCGGTGTTTGCGGTTGCACCTGTGATGAGTGAACTTGTGATGCTGGTGGGTCTTGTGCAGCCCTACGGGCGTGTCGGGCAGCTTGTGAACACCAGCAGGGGAAGAAATTGGCATCGTCGGTGGATCATGACATGGCAGCAGCAATATCTGCTGTGGCAACACTGCTAATTGTAGCAATGGGGAAATCTGCATAACCTGTTTAGGATCCTGCACAGTCACTGTGATATTGTCGAAATTGGTCAGTTTTGTGGTGAGCAGTGGTACTGCTGAAGCCGCAGCCATGCATTTGGGCATAACTACACCTTGGGATGGTGGCATATATTGTGCTTTCTGCTTGACAGTGCAGTTTGGAGCACTCAAATGCATATGTTTCAGCTTGTCCTGTGCTGGTGCTGCATGTGCGCGCCACTGCGCTGACATAGGCGCCACACCCTTGCTGCTGCTGCAGTGTCTGTGTTTGTCTGCCTGCGGTGCCAGCACTTTGGACATTTGCACTGCTTGCTGGCTTGCCCCATCCTGAATAAATCTTTGCACCTGTACTCGGACATCAGCAGTGTGAAAACTCTGGTCATCTTGGTTTCTTTCTGCAGCAATTACACTTTGGGTCTTCTCATAAACCTGTGTCAGCCTATCCAACTCTGCATGTGCATCCTGAATTATCTGCAATTTTCCCCAAATTGCTGCGCGGCCCAACAACACTGGGTCAGCTGGTGGTAAATGTGCCATCAGCTTCACTACAGCAGGGAGAATGTCACTGCGTGTGATACCATCTGGTGTTGTGTGTGTGACCTGCATATCATAGATGCGCAAATTTTTGGCCTGAATGGCCTCTCCAGACGTTTGTACTGTTGAGTATGGATATGGCATAAACTTGTGCCGTTCTGCTGCTGCATCACAGCCAGCTGCTTTCCACACCTGTTCTAATACTGTGTCCTCAATGAAAATTCCAATATTGCACCCTGTGTCAATGTGCCCCTGGATTCCAATGCCCAAGAACTGAATTGTGGCAACTGGGTCTGGTTCTACCACCTGTGTGCTTCTGTGTTGCCTTTCTGTGTCCTGTGTCCAAGATGCCAGTGGGCACCAATCATTGCTGTGGCCTTCTTCTGGCTCGCTAATGGGTTCGTCCCAGTCATTGGTTAGCTCTTCCAGGGTGCAGCTTGCCACTCTGGCTTCATCTTGGTATGCCACTCCCATCTCCTTGCATTTCTGTTTCATTGACGCAACTGCATCCTCTTCTGTTTTTCCTCTGCGCGCTAGTCCCTTCCTTATATTCTCCACTTTTTCTGGTTGAAATTGTGTGGAGCTTGGGTTAACATAGCATCTTGATGGGTCATGTGGCATTGGCTCTCTGTGCATATGGTGTGTGCACCATGGCCCTTTGTGTGTTTTGTGGCCAAAAGTTGCCCTGACTTTGCGCCCCCCAGCTGTCGCACTTTGCGCCCTGTAATTTGTGCTCCACTTTTGGGGTCTGTCTTCCTGTTCATCACGCTTCCTGTTTTTCTGTATTTCAATTCTGGCAGCTTCCATCTTTGACACTGCTGTGTCTAGGTCACATGATCGTTCTTGCCAGCGCTCCCTCCACATGTACCAGCACGATGCAGGAAGCAGTTTTGTGACCTCAATGAACAATTTGTCACCAATCATTCTTTCACGATCCTTATCTGACATTGTGTCACTGACATGGTGAAAGGCAGTGCTTAATTTGGTCTGCAAGTCCACTATAGAGTCACCTGGTTTGGCCTTCAACTCATACCAGTCACTGACCGAGTACAATCTGTGGTCAACTCGGTAAATGTGCATTAACCTGTCGATGACAAACAGGGGGTCATGGCGACGGTCTGCACGTACTGCTTGGTACCTTTTCTGTGCTTCCCCAGTGAGGCAATGAACAAAAACAAGTGTCCAAAACATGTGCTGATGAGCATCTGGGACACCGATTGCCTGCTGTGTAATCCCGTGCAGCCACCATTTGAATGGTCCTGTGGTGGCATTTGATTCTCCATCGAATTGTTGCTGTTTCTTTGCCGCCCCTGCTACATGCCCTGCACCCATCTTATCGCGTGCGGTAGTGAGCAAAGCCGCTTGCAGAAGGGATTGCATGTGATCTGCAGGTGTCATTACAAACAACTCGATATATTGGATCACTTGATTCAACAGGGTGTCTCGTCGTAACACTGCTAGGCGGTCATCTGTGCTCCATTTCCAGTAATCTGTAATTGCATTGGTCTGAATTGCTGGCTTGATATCTGGTGGTGGGTTCTGAATGCCCACTGATGATCCCTGTACCTGCATCAGCTGCGCAATATCTGCCTGTTGCTGCTGCAACATGGTTTGTTGCTGCTTCATGGTGGTTTGCACTAGCTGAATCAGTTCATCAACCCTATCTGCTGTGTCTCCATCATCATCTTCTGGTTCTGTGGGGTCACCTGAGCCTCCCACATCATCTGCGTCAGGGTCGTCAATAACTAGCATATTGCTTGCTGCAAAATATGCCATAGCCATGCCCTGTAAAGCTTTTGCCAAATTTTTTGTCGTCAAATCTGCGGGATTCTTCATCTTCGGCCATGTAGATTGCCGTTTTTCCCGCAGCTGGAATGCAATGAATATGAGTGCTGAGCGTTTTCTGCTTGCCAGCAATTCCGTGATTTTTGCAGTGAACTCATCACTTGTGAGTTGCATTTTCCCTGCCATTCTGTGTGACTTTATGTTTTCTAGCCTGAAAAATATATCGTCATCAACCTACAACTCTGCACTCCACAAGCGCTCTTCTGAAACACTTGCTCAGATCCTGAGCTCACACAGAAATACCTTTAACCGATGCTTGGTTGGGTGCACCACCCGGTGTAAACTGCGTGGAGATCTTTGTTGATTGGCGTTGAGCCCACGACTCAGTGATTGTGCTCCACAAGCACCACTTTTTTTATACTCAGGCACCCTGAGTATGTGCAGCAGTACGTTTAGCCGACACCTGGCTGAGTGCACCACTGTATGCTGTGTTGAGCCCACGGCTCAATGAATGCACTTCACAGGCGCTGTTTTTATACTCAGGCACCCTGAGTGTGTGCTGCAGTATCTTTAACTGACGCTCAGCCGAGTGCACCACTCAGCATAAACTGCGTAACTCTGCGTTGAGCCCACGGCTCAGTGAATGTGCTCCACGAGCGCCCCTCTAATCATCTAAAAACTTTGCTCCACAAGTGTCAATCTGCATCACTTGCCCAGGCACCCTGAGCACTCACAGCAATACTTTTAGCCGACGCTCGGCTGGGTGCGCCACCCCTCATATGCTGCAGGAGCAGTGGATTCGTCTGAAAATTGATCTATTTCCAGATAGGTACGATCACCGTGTCCATTCTGGCGTCTTGTCTGCGCCTACCACAATTTGCTGTCGCGCTCCCGCGGGGATCACTGTCGGTGCTAGCACTCGGACATCTGCAGTGCGGAAACTGCTTTCGTCCTGCTCTTTTCCCGCTGCAAACACATTCTGTGACTCCTCATATGATTGTGCAAGTCTGTCTAGTTCCGCGTGCGCGTCTTGGATTATTTGTAATTTCCCCCAAATTGCTGCTCGTCCCAAAAGTAGGGGGTCAGCTGGCGGCAAATTCGCCATTAGTTTCACTACTGCAGGCAGTGTGTCTGTGCGCGTGACGCCGTCTGGCGTTTTGTGTGTCACTTTCATCTCGTATATGCGCAGGTTTTTCCCTTGGATGGCTTCGCCTGACGTGCGCACTCTGGCGTACGGATATTGCTTGTATTTTTTCCGCTCTGTGGTAGCGTCGCAGCCTGCCGACGCCCATACTTGTTCGAGCACCGTGTCTTCAATAAAAATGCCAATATTGCACCCCGTGTCAATATGGCCACGAATGTCAACACCCATGAACTGTATCGTGGCTACTGGGTCCGGTTCGCCCAGTTGCGCGCATCGATGTTTGTCGTTGCTACTTTGCGTCCACGATGCTAGCGGGCACCAATCATTGATATCGCCCTCCTCTGGCTCGCTGATCGGCTCGTCCCAATCGTTTGTGATCTGCTCTAGGTTGCAACTTGCCACTCTGGCCTCCCCTTGGTATGTTATGCCCATTTCTGTGCATTTTTGTTTCATTGACGTCACTGCGTCTTCTTCTGTTTTGCCCCTGCGTGCTAAACCATTCCGTATGTTCTCTGCCTTTCCGGGCTGGAATTGTGTGGAGCTGGGGTTGACGTAGCACCGCGCGGGGTCATGGGGTAGTGGCTCTCTGTGCAAAAAATGCGTGCACCATGGCCCCTTGTGTGTCTTTGGGTCAAATGTTGCTTTTACTTCGGGTTCTTCCCCCACTGTGCTTTGAACCTTGTATCTCGGGTTCCAGTTGGGGCGTCTGTCCCTCTGCTCTTCGCGTTTCTGCGTTCTGTTCTTCTGTATCTCAATTCTGGCCACCTCCATTTTTGATACGGCTGTGTCCAGGTCACACGACCTCTCCTGCCAGCGCTCCCTCCATGTGTACCAACATGAGGCCGGGAGTAATTTTGTGACTTCAATGAACAGTTTGTCTCCGATCATCCTTTCTCGCTCTCTGTTTGACATGGTGGTGCTGATGTGGTGGAAGGCCGTGCTTAGTTTGGTCTGTAGGTCCACAATTGAATCCCCTGGCTTTGCCTTCACCTCGTACCAGTCTGCGACTGAGTACAGTCTGTGGTCAACTCTGTAGATGTGGTTCAGTCGATCGATGACAAATAATGGGTCATGGCGGAAGTCCGCTCGTACCGCTTGGTACCTTTTCTGAGCCTCTCCTATTAGGCAGTGCCCAAAGACCAATGTCCAAAACATCTGTTGGTGCGCTTCTGGCACGCCGATTGCTTGCTGCGCAATTCCATGTAGCCACCATTTGAATGGGCCCGTGGTGGCATTTGACTCGCCGTCAAATTGCTGTTGTTTCTTTGCAGCGCCCGCCACATGGCCTGCCCCCATTTTGTCGCGGGCTGTGGTCAGCAGCACCGCTTGGGACAGTGACTGCATGTGATCTGCGGGTGTTACAACGAAAAGTTCGATGTACTGAATAATTTGATTCAATAGCGAGTCGCGCCGCAGCATGGCCAGACGGTCCTCCGTCTCCAATTTCCAGTAATCCGTGTTTGTGGTGACTGTAACGCTCGGTTTCACGTCTGGCGGGGCGGTTTGGCTGCTCGATTGTGAGCTGTGGGCCTGTTGTAACTGTGAAATGGCTGCCTGCTGTTGTTGCAGGGCTGACTGGTGTTGTTTCATGGTCGTTTGCACCAGCTGGATTAGGTCGTCGACTCTACTTGCTGTGTCTCCGTCGTCGTCGTCCTGGTCTGCGGGATCCCCCGAGCCTCCTGCGTCTTCGGCATCTGGGTCTTCGATGGTCAGCGTGTCATTATTCGCGAAATACGCCGTGACCATGTCCTGCAGAGCCTTTGCTAAATTTTTTGTAGTTAAATCGGCCGGATTTTTCACTTTTGGCCATGTGGGTTGCCGTTTTTCTCGCAACTGGAACGCTATGAACACTAGCGCCGCGCGTTTCCTGCCTGCTAGCAAGTCTGTGATTTTTTCAGTGAATCCACTGCTCGTGAATTGCAGTTTTCCTGCCATTTTGTGTGACTTTCCACTGTCTGGGCTGAAAAAACTGTTGTTGCTCATTTACACTTTTTGCGCTCCGCGAGCGCCGTTTTTCCTCGGTGCTCAGGCGCCCTGAGCGTTCGCAGTACCTTAAGCCGACGCTCGGCCGGGTGCACCACCCTGTGTAAAGCTGCGGGGTTCGGCTAGAAACTGTACGCGTTTCTAGTTGGGTACGATCACCATGTCGAGCCGGGGGCTCAACAGTGGGAGATGGGCACAACATCTGACTGTGGAAATCTGACTATGGAAATTTGACTGTGGAAATCTGACTGTGGAAATTTGACTGTGGAAATTGACTGTGGAAATCTGACTGTGGAAATCTGACTATGGAGATTTGACTGTGAAAATTGACTGTGGAAATCTGATTGTGGAAATCTGACTGTGGAAATCTGACTATGGAAATTTGACTGTGGAAATCTGACTGTGGAAATTTGACTGTGGAAATTGACTGTGGAAATCTGACTGTGGAAATCTGACTGTGGAAATCTGACTGTGGAAATCTGCCTATGGAAATCTGACTGTGGAAATCTGACTATGGAAATCTGACTGTGGAAATTGACTGTGGAAATCTGACTGTGGAAATCTGACTATGGAAATCTGACTATGGAAATCTGACTGTGGAAATTGACTGTGAAAATCTGACTGTGGAAATCTGACTATAGAAATCTGACTGTGGAAATTTGACTATGGAAATTTGACTGTGGAAATTTACTGTGGAAATCTGACTATGGAAATCTGACTATGGAAATCTGACTGTGGAAATTGACTGTGAAAATCTGACTGTGGAAATCTGACTATAGAAATCTGACTGTGGAAATTTGACTATGGAAATTTGACTGTGGAAATTTACTGTGGAAATCTGACTATGGAAATCTGACTATGGAAATCTGACTATGGAAATCTGACTGTGGAAATTGACTGTGAAAATCTGACTGTGGAAATCTGACTATAGAAATCTGACTGTGGAAATCTGACTATGGAAATTTGACTGTGGAAATTTACTGTGGAAATCTGACTATGGAAATCTGACTATGGAAATCTGACTATGGAAATCTGACTGTGGAAATTGACTGTGGAAATCTGACTGTGGAAATCTGACTGTGGAAATCTGACTATGGAAATCTGACTGTGGAAATCTGACTATGGAAATCTGACTGTGAAAATCTGACTGTGGAATTCTGACTATGGAAATCTGACTATGGAAATCTGACTGTGGAAATTGACTGTGGAAATCTGACTGTGGAAATCTGACTATGGAGATTTGACTGTGGAAATTGACTGTGGAAATCTGATTGTGGAAATCTGACTGTGGAAATCTGACTATGGAAATTTGACTGTGGAAATCTGACTGTGGAAATTTGACTGTGGAAATTGACTGTGGAAATCTGACTGTGGAAATCTGACTGTGGAAATCTGACTGTGGAAATCTGCCTATGGAAATCTGACTGTGGAAATCTGACTATGGAAATTTGACTGTGGAAATTGACTGTGGAAATCTGACTGTGGAAATCTGACTATGGAGATTTGACTGTGGAAATTGACTGTGGAAATCTGATTGTGGAAATCTGACTGTGGAAATCTGACTATGGAAATTTGACTGTGGAAATCTGACTGTGGAAATTTGACTGTGGAAATTGACTGTGGAAATCTGACTGTGGAAATCTGCCTATGGAAATCTGACTGTGGAAATCTGACTATGGAAATCTGACTGTGGAAATTGACTGTGGAAATCTGACTGTGGAAATCTGACTATGGAGATTTGACTGTGGAAATTGACTGTGGAAATCTGATTGTGGAAATCTGACTGTGGAAATCTGACTATGGAAATTTGACTGTGGAAATCTGACTGTGGAAATTTGACTGTGGAAATTGACTGTGGAAATCTGACTGTGGAAATCTGACTGTGGAAATCTGACTGTGGAAATCTGCCTATGGAAATCTGACTGTGGAAATCTGACTATGGAAATCTGACTGTGGAAATCTGACTGTGGAAATCTGACTATGGAAATCTGACTGTGGAAATTGACTGTGGAAATTTGATTGTGGAAATTGACTGTGGAAATCTGATTGTGGAAATCTGACTGTGGAAATCTGACTATGGAAATTTGACTGTGGAAATCTGACTATGGAAATCTGACTGTGGAAACTGACTGTGGAAATCTGACTGTGGAAATCTGACTATGGAGATTTGACTGTGGAAATTGACTGTGGAAATCTGATTGTGGAAATCTGACTGTGGAAATCTGACTATGGAAATTTGACTGTGGAAATCTGACTGTGGAAATTTGACTGTGGAAATTGACTGTGGAAATTTGACTGTGGAAATCTGACTGTGGAAATTTGACTGTGGAAATTGACTGTGGAAATCTGACTGTGGAAATCTGACTGTGGAAATCTGACTGTGGAAATCTGCCTATGGAAATCTGACTGTGGAAATCTGACTATGGAAATCTGACTGTGGAAATCTGACTGTGGAAATCTGACTATGGAAATCTGACTATGGAAATTGACTGTGGAAATTGACTGTGGAAATCTGACTATGGAAATTTGACTGTGTAAATTGACTGTGGAAATCTGACTGTGGAAATCGGACTGTGGAAATCTGACTATGGAAATCTGACTATGGAAATCTGACTGTGGAAATTGACTGTGAAAATCTGACTGTGGAAATCTGACTATAGAAATCTGACTGTGGAAATCTGACTATGGAAATTTGACTGTGGAAATTTACTGTGGAAATCTGACTATGGAAATCTGACTATGGAAATCTGACTATGGAAATCTGACTGTGGAAATTGACTGTGGAAATCTGACTGTGGAAATCTGACTGTGGAAATCTGACTATGGAAATCTGACTGTGGAAATCTGACTATGGAAATCTGACTGTGAAAATCTGACTGTGGAAATCTGACTATGGAAATCTGACTATGGAAATCTGACTGTGGAAATTGACTGTGGAAATCTGACTGTGGAAATCTGACTATGGAGATTTGACTGTGGAAATTGACTGTGGAAATCTGATTGTGGAAATCTGACTGTGGAAATCTGACTATGGAAATTTGACTGTGGAAATCTGACTGTGGAAATTTGACTGTGGAAATTGACTGTGGAAATCTGACTGTGGAAATCTGACTGTGGAAATCTGACTGTGGAAATCTGCCTATGGAAATCTGACTGTGGAAATCTGACTATGGAAATTTGACTGTGGAAATTGACTGTGGAAATCTGACTGTGGAAATCTGACTATGGAGATTTGACTGTGGAAATTGACTGTGGAAATCTGATTGTGGAAATCTGACTGTGGAAATCTGACTATGGAAATTTGACTGTGGAAATCTGACTGTGGAAATTTGACTGTGGAAATTGACTGTGGAAATCTGACTGTGGAAATCTGACTGTGGAAATCTGACTGTGGAAATCTGCTTATGGAAATCTGACTGTGGAAATCTGACTATGGAAATCTGACTGTGGAAATTGACTGTGGAAATCTGACTGTGGAAATCTGACTATGGAGATTTGACTGTGGAAATTGACTGTGGAAATCTGATTGTGGAAATCTGACTGTGGAAATCTGACTATGGAAATTTGACTGTGGAAATCTGACTGTGGAAATTTGACTGTGGAAATTGACTGTGGAAATCTGACTGTGGAAATCTGACTGTGGAAATCTGACTGTGTAAATCTGCCTATGGAAATCTGACTGTGGAAATCTGACTATGGAAATCTGACTGTGGAAATCTGACTGTGGAAATCTGACTGTGGAAATCTGACTATGGAAATCTGACTATGGAAATCTGACTGTGGAAATTGACTGTGGAAATTTGACTGTGGAAATTGACTGTGGAAATCTGACTGTGGAAATCTGACTACGGAAATTGACTGTGGAAATCTGACTGTGGAAATCTGCCTATGGAAATCTGACTGTGGAAATCTGATTATGGAAATTTGACTGTGGAAATTGACTGTGGAAATTGACTGTGAAAATTGACTGTGGAAATCTGACTGTGGAAGTGTGACTGTAGAAATCTGATTGTGGAAATCTGACTGTGGAAATCTGACTATGAAAATTTGACTGTGTAAATTGACTGTGGAAATCTGACTGTGGAAATCGGACTGTGGAAATCTGACTATGGAAATCTGACTATGGAAATCTGACTGTGGAAATCTGACTATGGAAATTTGACTGTGGAAATTGACTGTGGAAATCTGACTGTGGAAATCTGACTGTGGAAATCTGACTGTGGAAATCTGACTGTGGAAATCTGCCTATGGAAATCTGACTGTGGAAATCTGACTATGGAAATCTGACTGTGGAAATCTGACTGTGGAAATCTGACTGTGGAAATCTGACTATGGAAATCTGACTATGGAAATCTGACTGTGGAAATTGACTGTGGAAATTTGACTGTGGAAATTGACTGTGGAAATCTGACTGTGGAAATCTGACTATGGAAATTGACTGTGGAAATCTGACTGTGGAAATCTGACTGTGGAAATCTGACTGTGTAAATCTGCCTATGGAAATCTGACTGTGGAAATCTGACTATGGAAATCTGACTGTGGAAATCTGACTATGGAAATTTGACTGTGGAAATCTGACTGTGGAAATTTGACTGTGGAAATTGACTGTGGAAATCTGACTGTGGAAATCTGACTGTGGAAATCTGACTGTGGAAATCTGCCTATGGAAATCTGACTGTGGAAATCTGACTATGGAAATTTGACTGTGGAAATTGACTGTGGAAATCTGACTGTGGAAATCTGACTATGGAGATTTGACTGTGGAAATTGACTGTGGAAATCTGATTGTGGAAATCTGACTGTGGAAATCTGACTATGGAAATTTGACTGTGGAAATCTGACTGTGGAAATTTGACTGTGGAAATTGACTGTGGAAATCTGACTGTGGAAATCTGACTGTGGAAATCTGACTGTGGAAATCTGCTTATGGAAATCTGACTGTGGAAATCTGACTATGGAAATCTGACTGTGGAAATTGACTGTGGAAATCTGACTGTGGAAATCTGACTATGGAGATTTGACTGTGGAAATTGACTGTGGAAATCTGATTGTGGAAATCTGACTGTGGAAATCTGACTATGGAAATTTGACTGTGGAAATCTGACTGTGGAAATTTGACTGTGGAAATTGACTGTGGAAATCTGACTGTGGAAATCTGACTGTGGAAATCTGACTGTGTAAATCTGCCTATGGAAATCTGACTGTGGAAATCTGACTATGGAAATCTGACTGTGGAAATCTGACTGTGGAAATCTGACTGTGGAAATCTGACTATGGAAATCTGACTATGGAAATCTGACTGTGGAAATTGACTGTGGAAATTTGACTGTGGAAATTGACTGTGGAAATCTGACTGTGGAAATCTGACTACGGAAATTGACTGTGGAAATCTGACTGTGGAAATCTGCCTATGGAAATCTGACTGTGGAAATCTGATTATGGAAATTTGACTGTGGAAATTGACTGTGGAAATTGACTGTGAAAATTGACTGTGGAAATCTGACTGTGGAAGTGTGACTGTAGAAATCTGATTGTGGAAATCTGACTGTGGAAATCTGACTATGAAAATTTGACTGTGTAAATTGACTGTGGAAATCTGACTGTGGAAATCGGACTGTGGAAATCTGACTATGGAAATCTGACTATGGAAATCTGACTGTGGAAATCTGACTATGGAAATTTGACTGTGGAAATTGACTGTGGAAATCTGACTGTGGAAATCTGACTGTGGAAATCTGACTGTGGAAATCTGACTGTGGAAATCTGCCTATGGAAATCTGACTGTGGAAATCTGACTATGGAAATCTGACTGTGGAAATCTGACTGTGGAAATCTGACTGTGGAAATCTGACTATGGAAATCTGACTATGGAAATCTGACTGTGGAAATTGACTGTGGAAATTTGACTGTGGAAATTGACTGTGGAAATCTGACTGTGGAAATCTGACTATGGAAATTGACTGTGGAAATCTGACTGTGGAAATCTGACTGTGGAAATCTGACTGTGGAAATCTGACTGTGTAAATCTGCCTATGGAAATCTGACTGTGGAAATCTGACTATGGAAATCTGACTGTGGAAATCTGACTGTGGAAATCTGACTGTGGAAATCTGACTATGGAAATCTGACTATGGAAATCTGACTGTGGAAATTGACTGTGGAAATTTGACTGTGGAAATTGACTGTGGAAATCTGACTGTGGAAATCTGACTATGGAAATTGACTGTGGAAATCTGACTGTGGAAATCTGCCTATGGAAATCTGACTGTGGAAATCTGATTATGGAAATTTGACTGTGGAAATTGACTGTGGAAATTGACTGTGAAAATTGACTGTGGAAATCTGACTGTGGAAGTGTGACTGTAGAAATCTGATTGTGGAAATCTGACTGTGGAAATCTGACTATGAAAATTTGACTGTGTAAATTGACTGTGGAAATCTGACTGTGGAAATTGGACTGTGGAAATCTGACTATGGAAATCTGACTATGGAAATCTGACTGTGGAAATCTGACTATGGAAATTTGACTGTGGAAATTGACTGTGGAAATCTGACTGTGGAAATCTGACTGTGGAAATCTGACTGTGGAAATCTGCCTATGGAAATCTGACTGTGGAAATCTGACTATGGAAATCTGACTGTGGAAATCTGACTGTGGAAATCTGACTGTGGAAATTTGACTGTGGAAATTGACTGTGGAAATCTGACTGTGGAAATCTGACTATGGAAATTGACTGTGGAAATCTGACTGTGGAAATCTGCCTATGGAAATCTGACTGTGGAAATCTGACTATGGAAATCTGACTGTGGAAATCTGATTATGGAAATTTGACTGTGGAAATTGACTGTAGAAATTGACTGTGGAAATTGACTGTGGAAATCTGACTGTGGAAATGTGACTGTAGAAATCTGACTGTGGAAATCTGACTGTGGAAATCTGACTATGAAAATTTGACTGTGTAAATTGACTGTGGAAATCTGACTGTGGAAATCGGACTGTGGAAATCTGACTATGGAAATCTGACTATGGAAATCTGACTGTGGAAATCTGACTGTGATGAAGCCACCGAAGTCAGCGTCTTCTACCACCGAATTCGGCAACTCCAAGACCGTAGTGAGAAACGGCCTTTAGAGTGGTTGATTTCCCGTTGTAACCGAACGTCCACTTGTCGACAGCCAGGTTGAGTTTATTTCGTAGTTGTGTGTTGAAAAGTGGGTTCGAATTGTTTCAGGTACTTTATTTCGATCAGATACAGCGTGTTACAAAAGCGCAAAGTCTAGCGAGCTTCCTAATTGAAGTTTCTATCGCTAGCTTATTTTCGTTCAGTAGCTTGGGGTCCGCAGACTGAAGTAAAAACTTCCAGAGTAGCTAAGACACGGAAATCATGTATAGAAAAACAGCTACAGTAATTTCCTAATACAAATGCACAAATAAACCACAAATATAACAATAAGACACATTTGACTGAAACAGTTGGCTTATTCTATGCGTGCATACATTCAAATACTTATGGTAAAGAAATACCAAGTACAAATTGGGCTAATAGAAAAACTATTAATCTTGAGAGGTGCAAAGTTGGCAAACTCGGCCGATTTACTAATTTGCTTCAATTTGTCAGAAAACATTGACGCACATTGGAACTAATATAATAGGGTTCGAAAACTGTAAATAGTAGTGCAAATGTTCCTAATGACGTAAATAGAGCAAGGTATATTCAATATAATAATAACAATCACTTCCTGGAAACGTATATTTCATAATGGACAAATTGGGACTTACTCAAGTAAATGGGTATAATAATTGAGCAGGGTTTGTAATATATTCTTTGGTATAATTTGAGCAGGGTATTTACCATAATGACAAAATAAATATAATATAACTTGTGAGCAGGGTTATAATAATTATGCCTACGCGAAGGGCTTCATAAATACGTACAGTAAATGCTAGTTGCACACAGGGCACTATTTCTCTATTAGGACGCTGGCCAAAGTAAATACGTAGCACATAAATATTTTTCAAGATTTGACTTTCTCAAACTACAAGTAAACCATGTAAATATATATATAATAATGATCAGAAAATTATGGCGAGTTGAATGAGCCTAATTTCATATTAATACACCTAATAATAACTTATTTGACTTTTTAACCTAAATATTTCACATAAACATATCGATTACTCATAAAACACTTTCCTAATTAAATATTCTCCATGGATAAATAATATAGTGCAGGAAATATAATTTGATATTTTGCGTGGTAAATAAATATAGTGCATGAAAAGTAAAATAGTGCAAATAAGTAAATGTGCGAATATGAGCCTAATTATCAATTCTCTGTATTTCTTTATCCATCCATTTTTCCACGGTCAGCACACTCCGGGCGGAAGAGTTGCTGCACCCCGTTGTTGCAGCAACGTCACATGCTGGTGGTGGTGGGCGCCAAAGTGATGAGTGGCGTTTCCACAGTCGCCTCGGTGGTGAACGTGGTTGTGCGCGAAGTCGTGGGCGTGCGTGAAGTCACAGGTCCGGTTGCTGGTGATGCCAACACCGACCTAGCCTGATGATGAAGCAGGTAGTTGCCCGTATCGCTTCCTGCGCGTTCGTGTGCGGTGAATTTGCGGATATCAGGCATGTGAACACTGTCTCTGTTCCTGGCTCTGACTTGTCCTTCATCAGCTGAACTTTCATCTGGTTGAACGTATGCTGATAGTGACTTTGCCATTCTGTCCTCTGTTTCTGCTCTCCTGGCAAATCTGACGGACTGTGTTGAGTTGGATCTGGCTCTCCTCTTGATTGCTGGTCTCAACTCTGTCTTGCGTACTTTTCTTTGCGGATAATTGGTCTCTTTCTGAGTTGATTTCTTGATAGTATATCTGATGGCTCTGAAGCATAGCCATATGCATTTGAACGGGCACACTATGCATTTCCATATGCATGTGTATACGCATGGTGGAATCACTGGCTTCCCTGTGGCAATTCTCCAATTGTACCACAGGTATCCTGCAGCTACAATTCCAGCTATCAGGATTGTGATCCCCAGCAGCATTGCGATTGTGTTGATGATCACTTGAAAGGGTCCTTTCAGCATTCCTCCCATAAAGTTGGTGTACCCTTTTGACACTCCAGATATAAAGTGACCATACGCTTTGCCGATTCCTGCTGCTGTCTGTCCAATTCCAGCTCCAATGCCTTCTATTGAATTTCTGATCACTCTAGGATCCAATGACAAATCTGCTGTGTAATCGATCAACTGATTCTGCACATGCTCTAGATTCTGTAGTCTCTGAATCTGGCCTCTGACATCCATGAAATTGGTCGCTCTGTTGACAATGTTGGTGAACAGGTGAGGCGCGTCAAACGTGAAGGCCTGCCACTGTCCTTTCCATGTCATTTCAATCGGCGTCTCTGTGACATGCACCATTCCATGTGCGGACTTCCACTGTCCATGTTCATTTCTGTACAGGTGCGGTGTGGTGTGGCTGCAGTCCTCTTCTGGTGATTTCTCCACCAAGTCTCTGCTGCCTGGGCTCTTGAACCACAAGGGCCCGTCTTTGTCCAATCTCATTGGTGTGTATTTGTAGCATGTCTCTCCCACTTTTCCTGTCTGATAAATTATGTATGGCTGCACTTCCTTGCACTCCCAAAACATAATTGCTTCTCCAGCCCATTCTGCATGAACATCCTGTCTTCCCAGCATGGCTCGAATCCCCAGTGTTGGATCGATGCGGAAAAGCTGAGTCAACATGTCCAGCTGGTTCTTTCGAAGTTGGCATAGCTGATGCCATACAATCGCAAATTGTGCCTGAGTCATCTCTCTGACCACATGTTGCAGGAACTGAAACTTGGAGTTTCTGTCGTCCAATCTGGCATACAATGTTCCACTGATTGTCGACTCTCTCGCCTCCACTATCTTTCCTGGCATTGCCCATTCTACAGGCACATCTTCTCTTCTGTCAAACTGGATGAATACACCTCCTTGATCGGTGTAGTATGTGTCTCCTGGAACACATTCTGAACCAATTGGCCTCTTTGTCTTGTTGCTGTGGGAGTATGCTGCTTGCAATTTTGACACAATAATTGTCTGGCCAGATATCTCTGATTTGAATCTGCCAATTCTCTCATATGCGCATTGATGCTTGAAGTTCTCTGTATCCCACACTGTGATTCCATAATTGTGGTCTCTGCAATGTCCCATCATGGCTCTGCACTGGCTGAAATCTTGCAAGTCGCTGATTACAGTCTTTCCATCAAGTGAAGCCACGGTTCCTTCTTCCATGTAGAAGTTACTGACGACATTCTCTTTGTCATGGCAACACCATGAATATTCCACATTCAAGGTTTTATTGGTTGTCCACACTCTGGGCTCCATTTCCACTAAAGGTGTTCCTCTGAACATTTTGTGAATTCTTGCATAGTTACAGGCTACTACGCCAACTTGCTGGTATTTCTCAAAATTGCCTGTAATGCCTTTCGCTCCCCAGAAACTGGTGTGTGTGATGATCTCTTTGATTCTGATGTAGCATCTACATGCTTTTTCTTTCTGTGGAATCTGTCTCTGTGCATAAAGTGTAACTTTCATTGCCTTGACAAAATTCCTTGGTGGGATATGGCACTGCACTTCTTCAGGAACTGTAAGCGCATGTCCATGCCTCCCACTGGTACAAATTTGGTACTTCTGGCTTTGTGAACTGATCACCTGTTCCACAGGATGATCCTTGATTGCATCCTTGAATCTCTCATAAGTCTGCATTTCTCTGACAGATTTTGGTGGCCATTCTGAAGGCAAAGGCGGCAATCCATGATGCGCTGCCAATGATGGTGGCCTTACTGTTGAGGTTTCCAGAATGTATGTTCTGGAAAATACTTCGCTGTAAGCCTTGCCGGCAAAACTTTTTGGGCTGAACTAGCCACAACTTGCTGCATTTATTATTGGAACTTTGGAAGGGAAAGTGGCAAATTTTTCAATAGCAATGCAAAATGTCAAAATGTCAGTAACAAACAATTTTCATGTTAAAATTTATATTTTGCATGACAGCTGAGACTTGACTTTAGACCAGTGTTGTAAAAAGCACTAGACTTTTTTCAGAGTATATGTTAACATGAAAAAATTAATCACCCCCTCAGTACAACAAAATGTAAAGTAATTTTTTTACTTTTACCCATGAGTAAACATGACTAAAATACATTTTTTCACAGAAAACGTAAAAGTGAGTATCTTGAAAAATTTTGCTTCAATCTTCATACAAAATCACTAATTTTCATACTTTTTGCCCATTTTCACCTTCAAATTTGCCTATTTTTATCTTTTTGGCTATGTATGTGATTAGATACCAATTCTTTGCATTTTTTCACTCTTTTGCCCTTCCATGCCTCAAAAACCCTGTAAGAATGCATATCAGAAATGCGCTATCTGTTCTCGAGTCTTTCAAAAAGGGATACCTACTTAAAAACAAGTACAGTAACTCTTTTCTGAGCACACGTAAATGTAAACAATAGGCGGCGAAAGTGCTTGTACGCTTGTGAATGTCACAAGCGGAATTTTTTGTGTCACAAGCAGAAATACCAACAAAAAGCATGATAATCTATGTTTACCTAGTAAAAAGTGTCACAGGGTCAAATTTTGGCCAATGTGATTGTGAATGTCACAAGCACAAATTGGGACCTTGCGCCGCCTATGATGTAAACGTATTTACTCTGTACTTAAGTACCTATACACATTTATGGAGTAAAAGTAAATACGTTTTCACAACTATTCTTTGCACTTTTCAAGGTGCCAGATTGGCTTTGATAGATTTCGATGAAATGTTTGAAATATTTGTGGTGTAAGCGTTACAAATGATAAAAATACCGAAGTAGCACACATACAGCTAAAAACCACTGCCAACTGTCATCTGATTTTTTATAAACCTCTCACCGTAATACCTACAATCTCGATAAATATAAACTTGTAAGTGCAAAGAAAGAGAATAATTCAATGTAACACACCTGAGAAATGTGCATTCTGCCAGAAGAACGAGAAACAAAAATTTTTTAAAATAGATGTAGCCATGATCTGAGTACATTAGGAAAGGAATTGAATGTAACGTCCTTAGGTGTTAATGGGTTTAGATGTGTACAAGGCCTCCCCAGTCTTTCGAGGGGGTTATTTATTCATAGTGGTCATTTTGAGGGGGTATTTCGAGGAATACGCCAGACAAAAATGAAAACAAAAATATGTAGAAGATATTTATGTCCCAACATTGATTGATAGTTAGCTGAGCAGCATGTAACCTAAATACATACCTAGGTATTATACATTCCGTATTTCTTTGAAATACCCCCCTGAAATGGGCACTATTAATTAATAACCCCCCTCAAAATACCCCCCAAATTGAGTGTAAATAGAACATACATGACAAAACGTGCATTTTGTGAACTGGCAATGCATAACACACGTTAAAAAGAATGAGTGTGTTTTGTTAGAACATGGTTTATACCATCTACATACTTGTTTAAGTCTGTAGACTAGGGCTCGAACTCGACTCGACTCGTGACTCGAGGGTAAAACAGGGTACCGTCTCGACTCGTCAGACTCGACCGGAAAAATCTGGCCCAAACTCGAGACTCGAGGTTTTTGCCTGACTCGACTCGAAATTTTGGCAAATTTCGAGTCGGGGTTTCCATTGAATACTGTCCTAAAAAATCAATTTTGATATGAACTTTTTAACATATTTTTCAAAAATTTTGCGCGTGAGCGCGCATTTCCATACCACGTGCATGATATATTGTCGATTGGCTTGACGTATGTATTGAATGGTGTTAAAACTCAAATTTCTTGTTACAATACAAATCTACATAATGAAATACACACACCATCCATGATATACACACCACCTCAAATGCATTGCACAATGTTGGCACTGATCCAAAAAAATGCTGTAAAAGATGCTTTATTTTTGCAACTTTATTTGTAGCAACATGAGTGATAAAAAGTTCTATTTTTGCTTTATCTTGATATTTAAATGAACTGTTGGCATTTAGACTTCATTAAGTGTGTGTGAAAACATTGGAAGAGAAACCAGTATCAAAAATTTCTGCAAGGGTCATACCAAAAAGTAATGCATCCGACTCGACTCGAGACTCAAGATTTTTGCCAGACTCGACTCGACTTTTCAGTGTCTTGCCTGACTCGACTTGCCGGCTTGACCGGAAAAAATTTGGGGTTGCGACTCGAACTCGAGTTTGAAAAAAATCGAGTTTCGAGCCCTACTGTAGACTCTATAGCCTGTATTGCAGCTCAAACCTATTATGTAAAATTATCACGTAAAATTATCATATAACATAAAATTATACTAGATTATTAATAAAATTAATGCTACTCAATGTTTATTATGTAAATATCATAACTATGGTGTCAAATTTCCGTTTTCCGTTTCCGCTTTCTGCAGGCAATTTTTTTTCCATTTTCCATTCCGTTTTCTGGCCGCTGAATTTTTTTTCCGTTTTCCGGCCACTAAATTTTTTTCTTCAGTTTCCGTTTTTCTGGCTCATTTTCTGTTTTCCGGCTAAATTTTCTGTTTTTTTCTCAGTGTTTTGCCAACAATGTGTTTTAGCTTTTTCTTCCAGTGAATTTTTTGTTTCACTTAACTAACAACAATACCTTTGCCTTTAATATTTTGCAGTTTAGCTGTTTTCACAGAAGTCACAGTGAAAACTAGAGTGTGTAGGGCCAATAAATTCATTTGAATGTATGATCTATTTTTATTACAGGAAGTGCATGAATGTCTGCAAGAGAAGTGCCCGGCAATTGTAGCAAAATTCTCAGATGTAAATACTTTACTACTGGAAACAAAATCGGTCAAGGTTTCCAGTGCTGGCTAAACTGGCGAAAAGTGGTTGTCTCCGCCAGCAACATCAGTGCCAAGTGAACAATTGTTTAGCATTGCTGGCAGTCTGTACAATGAACAGTAGCAAGTTGAAAGCAGAAACTGCTGATAAATTGTTAATGCTCCATCAGTTGCTGCTTCAAATCGATTATTCTTACACTTTGTAAAATTAGCAGTTTGCTAAATTCAATGTTTGTGTGATTTTCATTGCAGTTATCATTTTGCTAAATGCCAGATATTGCTGATGTATTTACTATTTGACATGCTATTGTGTTGTTGCTTCAGGGACATAAATTACAAGTGGCAGAATCAATGGTTAATAATAAGCTACCACAGTCAGAGCCAAACTGGCGAGCCTGCATGCAGGTTTTTTCTTAAATTAGGCAAATTTTCTCTACTTGTGGCAAAAGTTCAGCAATTTATCGGTTTTCCGGCAAAATTTTTGCAATTTTTTTGGGTTTTTGCAGAATTTCAGCAAATTTTGCCTTTTCCGTTTTCATTTTTCCGGCCCATTTTTCTGTTTTCCGGCTGCTGAATTTTTTTTGCCATTTCCGTTTCCATTTTCCGCCAAGTGCAAAATTTATTCCGTTTCCATTTTCCGGCTACTGCAAAAAATTTTCTGTTTCCGTTTCTATTTTCCATAAAAAAAATTTTTTTGACACCCTACATATAACGTAAAATAAATTACGTAAAATATGTCAAGTAAAATTAAAAAAAAGATAATGAAACACTTATAACTAATTAATTAACAAAGGTAATGCGACGATATTTGGACACAATTAAGATAATTGATCTCGCTATCTTATCCTAAAGTTACAGCACTGTAGCTTTATCCATTCTGTTGTAATGAATTTGATGGTATGTTAACAAATTTGTAATTTTTTGTAATAGCTGTAATACTGGCTTTATACATGGTGGTTTTTGTCGTATTTATCTACGTCTGCTTACCTTACAAACAACAAATTAGTACTGGGTGTTCAAAAAAAAACTGGCGAAATGATACCCCCTCGAATTACCCCCCCCCCCACCCACGTAATACCCCTTCAAAATTCTCACTCTGAAAAAATAAACCCCCGGGGGTATTTCGATGAAATATAGTAGATAACCGGGGGTGGTAATTTTTTGTGAACGGGATACACATTTGTGAACACTGGAAATATTTATGTCCCTCCCAACATAAATGTATGCCACTTGCTTTGGCTGTTGAGTCACAGAGCTTTGCGTAGTAACCCACGGCTGAATATGTGCACTATGAAACACCACTACTCATATAATTCAAGTACAAATATGAAAATGGTGGCATTGTTGGTGCGAGATGGTTGAAAAATTACCTTCCTACAAATCAACCTCAAATTTAGGCGTAGCTAGTTATGTAATGTTATGTAAAGTTGTAGTTATAGCGAGGCACAATTTCCTAACGCCATTCAAGTATTAATTTTTGCCAGCGCTCTTTGAATAAATGTTAATGTAAACACTGTAATATACACAAATTGTCCTATCAAGTTTCTTGTAAACAATGGGGCGTAAAAAGGCAGCTGCACAGTGGGCAACCCTGCTCATAGCAACCAGGCTGTCCGGGAGCGTGTATACCAGTGAAGTCACTGGAATATATGAAGGGTGTGCTTCTAAAATTACCCATCTACAAATTTTTCAAATTTGAGTTAGGACCATTTTTGGGGTCCCCATAAACATGCGCTTCAAAAAAATATATAATATGTGGGGGGTGCAAAATTCAATTTTGAGATATGGGGGTCGAAAAAAGCAAAAAAATCACAAAATACGGTTTTTGAAATTTTAAAAGTACCGATCTACAAGCTTTTTCAGCTTTTGTGTCTTTAAAAGTACCGATCTACACACTTTTTTCAAAATTGTTATTTTAAATGTACCGATCTGCACATTATTTTTTGTGCTTCTAAAAGTACCGATGTCAGATCGGCGTCTGATTCAGCAAAAACTCATTTTGTGCTTTTTTATTATGGGTAAAAGTACCGATCTACAGCTGTCTGATTTTGTGCTTTAAAAAATACCGATCTACATGCTATTACCAATTTGTTCCTGTAAAATGTACTGTACTACAAAAATATAATTCACTAAATTTTATATAGCTAGTGTTATGTGTATAATCAATGATTATACCCATGCATGTGGATACACAACAAGCTGGCCGAAATACCCATACCCAAAATTCCCACACCCAGTACCCATGTATGGGTATTGCATACTCCAAACCTTCAATTGCGATTATCTCAAAATCGATTTTTTGTAGATCGGTACTTTTAGAAGCACACCCTTCATATAGTTAGAGCAGTACAAAATGTGGCCTTCATTGTAGCCAGAGTTGTGAAAATACTGGTATTTTTGGAAAGTGAAAGTGTAAGTGTAAATACACTTTCCAAATTTTGAGCATGGATACTGTAAGCATAAGGTATTTTGAAATACCTAGGAAAGTGTAAAAAAAGTGTAAGGGTATTTTATAAAAGTGTAAGTGTAAGTGTAAATATAAATACCCATATACCCGGGTATTTCGGGTAAGTGTAAATACACTTTTGCAACTCAGCTTTAGAGCATTCACACGCGAAGTGAAAGGTCCCGGGTTCAAAGTCACAGCGAGGGCAAAAACATTTTGTACCTTTTCTGGTGCAAACACTTAACAAAAACGATCTAACACAGCCACGGGCAGTACTGGTGCTTGCCGCTTCTGTAGATTTGCGAATCGAGCTTTACTCAATTTGTCCATTTATACTGTATTACCTCGAAATACCCCCATGGGTGTTTATTATTTTGCCAGCAAAATTTGAGGGGGGTTAATTCGAGGGGGGGGTTATTCGAGAGGGGTTCTATTATTTTGTCAGAAATTTTCGTAAGGATCATAGTAAATAGTAGGCATTTGCATACCCAAAACAGATAATAAATGTGTCTAAACAGGATATATTTGGACATAAAAACGTAGATGACTCCACAAAATGAGGCTGCAATGCACATTAACAGTCATATACATAATGTACATTGCAAGGGGGGTTAATTCAAGGGGGGGGGGGTAATTCGAGGTAATACAGTATTTGCACATCGAAACGATTTGGCACCGTTCCAACAACTGAAAAACAACAACAAACGCTTGAAAAGTTTTCTACGGTTTCCGGTCATGAAAATACCACTAAAAATGATGGAAATTTTATTTTGCTCACCGTTAAAAGTGGGCACACATAGAAGCCACCAAGACGCAACTAAAGAGTTCATTTAGATGTCAAAATTTTGCATTTTCTTTTTGAGCGCAAATTCGAAATTTTGGCTTTTTGCCAATCTCAATTCTATACGACATGTAAAACATTATTTACTGTTATTCGTTAATGGATCACGGAAGTATGTGACTGTGGAACTCTGACTGTGGAAATCTGACTGTGGTAATCTGACTGTAGCAATTGACTGTGGAAATATGACTGTGAAAATCTGACTGTGGAACTCTGACTGTGGAACTGTGACTGTGGAAATCTGACTGTAGAAATCTGACTGTCTAGATTTGACGGTGGAAATTGACTGGAAATTGACTGTGGAAATCTGACTGTGGAAATATGAGTGTGGATATGTGACTGTGGAACTCTGACTGTGGAAATCTGACTGTGGAAATTGACTGTGGAAATCTGACTGTGAAAATCTGACTGTGGAAATCTGACTGTGGAAATCTGACTGTGGAAATCTAACAGTGGAAATTGACTGTGGAAATCTGACTGTAGAAATCTGACTGTGGAAATCTGACTGTGGAAATCTGACTGTGGAAATTGACTGTGGAAATCTGACTGTGGAAATCTGACTATGGAACACTGACTGTGGAAATACCAGCAAGTTGGCGTGGTAGCCTGTAACTATGCAAGAATCCACAAGATGTTCAGAGGAACACGACTGGTGGAAATGGAGCCCAGAGTGTGGACCAATAATCAAATCATGAATGTGGAATATTCATGGTGTTGTCATGACAAAGAAAATGTTGTCAGTAACTTCTAAATGGAAGAAGGACCCGTGGCTTCACTTGATGGAAAGACTGTAATCAGTGACTTGCAAGATTTCAGCCAGTGCAGAGCCATGATGGGACATTGCAGAGACCACAATTATGGAATGACAGTGTGGGATATGGAGAATTTCAAGCATCAATGTGCAAATGAGAGAATTGGCAGATTCAAATGAGAGATATCTGGCCAGACAATTATTGTATCAGAGTTACAAGCAGCGTACTCACACAGCAACAAGACAAAGAGGCCAGTAGGCTCAGAGTGGGTCCCGAGAGACACATACTACACCAATCAAGGAAGTGTATTTATCCAGTTTGACAGGAGAGAAGATGTGCCTGTGGAATGGGCAATGCCAGGAAAAATAGTGGAGGCAAAAGAGTCGACAATCAGTGGAACATTATATGCCAGATTGGACGACAGAAACTCCAAGTTTCAGTTCCTGCAACATGTGGTCAGAGAGATGACTCAAGCGCAATTTGCGATTGTATGGCATCAGTTATGTCAACTTCGCAAGAACCAGCTGGACATGTTGACTCAGCTTTTCCGCATCGATCCAACATTGGGGATTCAAGCCAGGCTGGGAAGACAGGATGTTCATGCAGAATGGGCTGGAGAAGCAATTATGTTTTGGGAATGCAAGGAAGTGCAGCCATACATAATTGATCAGACAGGAAAAGTGGGAGAGACGTGTTACAAATACACACCAATGAGACTGGACAAAGACGGGCCCTTGTGGTTCAAGAGCCCAGGCAGCAGAGACCTGGTGGAGAAATCACCAGAAGAGGACTGCAGCGACACCACACCGCACCTGTACAGAGATGAACAAGGACAATGGAAATCCGCACATGGAATGGTGCATGTGACAGAAATGCCAATTGAAATGACATGGTAAGGACAGTGGCAGGCCTTCACGTTTGATGCGCCTCACTTGTTCACCAACATTGTCAACAGAGCGACCAATTTCATAGATGTCAGAGGCCAGATTCAGAGACTGCAAAATTTAGAGCATGTGCAGAACCAGTTGATTGATTACACAGCAGACATGTCACTAGATCCCAGAGTGATCAGAAATTCAATAGAGGGCATTGGAGCTGGAATTGGACAGACAGCAGCAGGAATCGGCAAGGCATATGGTCACTACATATCTGGAGTGTCAAAGGGGTACACCAATTTTCTGGGAGGAATGCTGAAAGGACCTTTTCAAGTGATCATCAACACAATCGCAATGCTGCTGGGGATCACAATCCTGGTAGCTGGAATCGTAGCTGCAGGATACCTGTGGTACAACTGGAGAATTGCCACAGGAAATCTGACTGTGGAAATCTGACTGTGGAAATTTGACTGTGGAAATTGACTGTGGAAATGTGACTGTGGAAATTGACTGTGGAAATCTGACTGTGGAAATCTGACTATGGAAATTGACTGTGGAAATCTGACTGTGAAAATCTGACTATGGAAATGTGACTATGGAAATGTGACTGTGGAAATCTGACTATGGAAATTTGACTGTGGAAATTGACTGTGGAAATCTGACTGTGGAAATCTGACTGTGGAAATCTGACTGTGAAAATCTGACTGTGGAAATTTGACTGTGGAAATTGACTGTGGAAATTTGACTGTGGAAATTGACTGTGGAAATCTGACTGTGGAAATCTGACTGTGGAAATCTGACTATGGAAATTTGACTGTGGAAATTGACTGTGGAAATCTAACTATGGAAATCTAACTATGGAAATCTGACTGTGGAAATCTGACTGTGGAAATCTGACTATGGAAATCTGACTATGGAAATCTGACTGTGGTAATCTGACTGTGGTAATCTGACTGTGGAAATTGACTGTGGAAATTTGACTGTAGAAATTGACTGTTGAAATCTGACTGTTGAAATCTGACTATGGAAATTGACTATGGAAATCTGACTGTGGAAATCTGCCTATGGAAATCTGACTGTGGAAATCTGAATGTGGAAATCTGACTATGGAAATTTGACTGTGGAAATTGACTGTGGAAATCTGACTGTGGAAATCTGACTGTGGAAATCTGACTATGGAAATTTGACTGTGGAAATATGACTGTGGAAATCTGACTATGGAAATTGACTGTGGAAATCTGACTGTGGAAATCTGACTATGGAAATCTGACTGTGGAAATCTGACTGTGGAAATCTGACTATGGAAATCTGACTATGGAAATTTGACTGTGGAAATCTGACTATGGAAATTTGACTGTGGAAATTGACTGTGGAAATCTGACTGTAGAAATCTGACTATGGAAATCTGACTGTGGAAATCTGACTGTGGAAATCTGACTATGGAAATTTGACTATGGAAATTGACTGTGGAAATCTGACTGTGGAAATCTGACTGTGGAAATCTGACTGTGAAAATTGACTGTGGAAATCTGACTATGGAAATCTGACTGTGGAAATCTGACTATGGAAATTTGACTGTGGAAATATGACTGTGGAAATTTGACTGTTGAAATTGACTGTTGAAATCTGACTGTGGAAATCTGACTATGGAAATTGACTGTGGAAATCTGACTGTGGAAATCTGCCTATGGAAATCTGACTGTGGAAATCTGACTATGGAAATTTGACTGTGGAAATTGACTGTGGAAATCTGACTATGGAAATCTGACTGTGGAAATTTGACTGTGGAAATTGACTGTGGAAATCTGACTGTGGAAATCTGACTATGGAAATTGACTGTGGAAATCTGACTGTGGAAATCTGACTATGGAAATCTGACTGTGGAAATCTGACTGTGGAAATCTGACTATGGAAATCTGACTATGGAAATCTGACTGTGGAAATCTGACTATGGAAATTTGACTGTGGAAATTGACTGTGGAAATTTGACTGTGGAAATTGACTGTGGAAATCTGACTGTGGAAATCTGACTATGGAAATCTGACTGTGGAAATCTGACTGTGGAAATCTGACTATGGAAATTTGACTGTGGAAATTGACTGTGGAAATCTGACTGTGGAAATCTGACTGTGGAAATCTGACTGTGAAAATTGACTGTGGAAATCAGACTATGGAAATCTGACTGTGGAAATCTGACTATGGAAATTTGACTGTGGAAATATGACTGTGGAAATTTGACTGTTGAAATTGACTGTTGAAATCTGACTGTGGAAATCTGACTATGGAAATTGACTGTGGAAATCTGACTGTGGAAATCTGCCTATGGAAATCTGACTGTGGAAATCTGACTATGGAAATTTGACTGTGGAAATTGACTGTGGAAATCTGACTATGGAAATCTGACTGTGGAAATTTGACTGTGGAAATTGACTGTGGAAATCTGACTGTGGAAATCTGACTATGGAAATTGACTGTGGAAATCTGACTGTGGAAATCTGACTATGGAAATCTGACTGTAGAAATCTGACTGTGGAAATCTGACTATGGAAATCTGACTATGGAAATCTGACTGTGGAAATCTGACTATGGAAATTTGACTGTGGAAATTGACTGTGGAAATTTGACAGTGGAAATTGACTGTGGAAATCTGACTGTGGAAATCTGACTGTGGAAATCTGACTGTGGAAATCTGACTGTGGAAATCTGCCTATGGAAATCTGACTGCGGAAATCTGACTATGGAAATTTGACTGTGGAAATTGACTGTGGAAATCTGACTGTGGAAATCTGACTGTGGAAATCTGACTGTGGAAATCTGACTGTGGAAATCTGACTATGGAAATCTGACTGTGGAAATTGACTGTGGAAATTTGACTGTGGAAATTGACTGTGGAAATCTGACTGTGGAAATCTGACTGTGGAAATCTGACTGTGGAAATCTGACTATGGAAATCTGACTATGGAAATCTGACTGTGGAAATTGACTGTGGAAATTTGACTGTGGAAATTGACTGTGGAAATCTGACTGTGGAAATTTGACTGTGGAAATTGACTGTGGAAATCTGACTGTGGAAATCTGACTGTGGAAATTGACTGTGAAAATCTGACTGTGGAAATCTGCCTATGGAAATCTGACTGTGGAAATCTGACTATGGAAATTTGACTGTGGAAATTGGCTGTGGAAATTGACTGTGGAAATTGACTGTGGAAATTGACTGTGGAAATTGACTATGGAAATCTGACTATGGAAATCTGACTGTTGAAATCTGAATATGGAAATTTGACTGTGGAAATTGACAGTGGAAATCTGACTGTGGAAATCTGACTGTGGAAATCTGACTGTGGAAATTTGACTGTGGAAATTGACTGTGGAAATTTGACTGTGGAATTTGACTGTGGAAATCTGACTGTGGAAATCTGACTATGGAAATTGACTGTGGAAATCTGACTGTGGAAATCTGACTATGGAAATCTGACTGTGGAAATCTGACTATGGAAATTTGACTGTGGAAATTTACTGTGGAAATCTGACTATGGAAATCTGACTGTGGAAATCTGACTGTGGAAATCTGACTGTGGAAATCTGACTGTGGAAATCTGACTATGGAAATCTGACTATGGAAATCTGACTGTGGAAATTGACTGTGGAAATCTGACTGTGGAAATCTGACTGTGGAAATCTGACTATGGAAATTTGACTGTGGAAATTGACTGTGGAAATCTGACTGTGGAAATCTGACTATGGAAATCTGACTGTGGAAATCTGACTATGGAAATTTGACTGTGGAAATTTACTGTGGAAATCTGACTATGGAAATCTGACTGTGGAAATTGACTGTGGAAATTTGACTGTGGAAATTGACTGTGGAAATCTGACTGTGGAAATCTGACTATGGAAATTGACTGTGGAAATCTGACTGTGGAAATCTGCCTATGGAAATCTGACTGTGGAAATTTGACTATGGAAATTTGACTGTGGAAATTGACTGTGGAAATTGACTGTAGAAATTGACTGTGGAAATCTGACTGTGGAAATGTGACTGTAGAAATCTGACTGTGGAAATCTGACTGTGGAAATCTGACTATGAAAATTTGACTGTGTAAATTGACTGTGGAAATCTGACTGTGGAAATCAGACTGTGGAAATCTGACTATGGAAATCTGACTATGGAAATCTGACTGTGGAAATCTGAATATGGAAATTTGACTGTGGAAATTGACAGTGGAAATCTGACTGTGGAAATCTGACTGTGGAAATCTGACTGTGGAAATTTGACTGTGGAAATTTGACTGTGGAAATTTGACTGTGGAAATTGACTGTGGAAATCTGACTGTGGAAATCTGACTATGGAAATTGACTGTGGAAATCTGACTGTGGAAATCTGACTATGGAAATCTGACTGTGGAAATCTGACTATGGAAATTTGACTGTGGAAATTTACTGTGGAAATCTGACTATGGAAATCTGACTGTGGAAATCTGACTGTGGAAATCTGACTGTGGAAATCTGACTGTGGAAATCTGACTATGGAAATCTGACTGTGGAAATCTGACTGTGGAAATTGACTGTGGAAATCTGACTGTGGAAATCTGACTGTGGAAATCTGACTATGGAAATTTGACTGTGGAAATTGACTGTGGAAATCTGACTATGGAAATCTGACTGTGGAAATCTGACTGTGGAAATCTGACTGTAGAAATCTGACTATGGAAATCTGACTATGGAAATCTGACTGTGGTAATCTGACTGTGGAAATTGACTGTGGAAATTTGACTGTGGAAATTGACTGTGGAAATCTGACTGTGGAAATCTGACTATGGAAATTGACTGTGGAAATCTGACTGTGGAAATCTGCCTATGGAAATTTGACTGTGGAAATTGACTGTGGAAATCTGACTATGGAAATCTGACTGTGGAAATCTGACTGTGGAAATCGGACTGTGGAAAACTGACTATGGAAATTTGACTGTGGAAATTGACTGTGGAAATCTGACTGTGGAAATCTGACTGTGGAAAACTGACTATGGAAATTTGACTGTGGAAATTGACTGTGGAAATCTGACTGTGGAAATCGGACTGTGGAAATCTGACTATGGAAATCTGACTATGGAAATCTGACTATGGAAATCTGACTGTAGAAATCTGACTGTGAAATCTGACTGTGGAAATCTGACTATGAAAATTTGACTGTGTAAATTGACTGTGGAAATCTGACTGTGGAAATCGGACTGTGGAAATCTGACTATGGAAATCTGACTATGGAAATCTGACTGTGGAAATCTGACTATGGAAATTTGACTGTGGAAATTGACTGTGGAAATCTGACTGTGGAAATCTGACTATGGAAATTGACTGTGGAAATCTGACTGTGGAAATCTGACTATGGAAATCTGACTGTAGAAATCTGACTATGGAAATTTGACTGTGGAAATTTACTGTGGAAATCTGACTATGGAAATCTGACTGTGGAAATCTGACTGTGGAAATCTGACTGTGGAAATCTGACTGTGGAAATCTGACTATAAAAATCTGACTATGGAAATCTGACTGTGGAAATTGACTGTGGAAATCTGACTGTGGAAATCTGACTGTGGAAATCTGACTATGGAAATTTGACTGTGGAAATTGACTGTGGAAATCTGACTATGGAAATCTGACTGTGGAAATCTGACTGTGGAAATCTGACTGTAGAAATCTGACTATGGAAATCTGACTATGGAAATCTGACTGTGGTAATCTGACTGTGGAAATTGACTGTGGAAATTTGACTGTGGAAATTGACTGTGGAAATCTGACTGTGGAAATCTGACTATGGAAATTGACTGTGGAAATCTGACTGTGGAAATCTGCCTATGGAAATTTGACTGTGGAAATTGACTGTGGAAATCTGACTATGGAAATCTGACTGTGGAAATCTGACTGTGGAAATTGGACTGTGGAAATCTGACTATGGAAATCTGACTATGGAAATCTGACTGTGGAAAACTGACTATGGAAATTTGACTGTGGAAATTGACTGTGGAAATCTGACTGTGGTCATCTGACTGTGGAAATCTGACTGTGGAAATCTGACTGTGGAAATTTGACTGTGGAAATTGACTGTGGAAATTTGACTGTGGAAATTGACTGTGGAAATCTGACTGTGGAAATCTGACTATGGAAATTGACTGTGGAAATCTGACTGTGGAAATCTGACTATGGAAATCTGACTGTGGAAATCTGACTATGGAAATTTGACTGTGGAAATTTACTGTGGAAATCTGACTATGGAAATCTGACTGTGGAAATCTGACTGTGAAAATCTGACTGTGGAAATCTGACTATGGAAATTTGACTGTGGAAATTTACTGTGGAAATCTGACTATGGAAATCTGACTATGGAAATCTGACTATGGAAATCTGACTGTGAAAATCTGACTGTGGAAATCTGACTATGGAAATCTGACTATGGAAATCTGACTGTGGAAATTGACTGTGGAAATCTGACTGTGGAAATCTGACTATGGAGATTTGACTGTGGAAATTGACTGTGGAAATCTGATTGTGGAAATCTGACTGTGGAAATCTGACTATGGAAATTTGACTGTGGAAATCTGACTGTGGAAATTTGACTGTGGAAATTGACTGTGGAAATCTGACTGTGGAAATCTGACTGTGGAAATCTGACTGTGGAAATCTGCCTATGGAAATCTGACTGTGGAAATCTGACTATGGAAATTTGACTGTGGAAATTGACTGTGGAAATCTGACTGTGGAAATCTGACTATGGAGATTTGACTGTGGAAATTGACTGTGGAAATCTGATTGTGGAAATCTGACTGTGGAAATCTGACTATGGAAATTTGACTGTGGAAATCTGACTGTGGAAATTTGACTGTGGAAATTGACTGTGGAAATCTGACTGTGGAAATCTGACTGTGGAAATCTGACTGTGGAAATCTGACTGTGGAAATCTGACTGTGGAAATCTGACTATGGAAATCTGACTGTGGAAATTGACTGTGGAAATCTGACTGTGGAAATCTGACTATGGAAATCTGACTATGGAAATCTGACTGTGGAAATTGACTGTGAAAATCTGACTGTGGAAATCTGACTATAGAAATCTGACTGTGGAAATCTGACTATGGAAATTTGACTGTGGAAATTGACTGTGAAAATCTGACTGTGGAAATCTGACTATAGAAATCTGACTGTGGAAATCTGACTATGGAAATTTGACTGTGGAAATTTACTGTGGAAATCTGACTATGGAAATCTGACTATGGAAATCTGACTATGGAAATCTGACTGTGGAAATTGACTGTGGAAATCTGACTGTGGAAATCTGACTGTGGAAATCTGACTATGGAAATCTGACTGTGGAAATCTGACTATGGAAATCTGACTGTGAAAATCTGACTGTGGAAATCTGACTATGGAAATCTGACTATGGAAATCTGACTGTGGAAATTGACTGTGGAAATCTGACTGTGGAAATCTGACTATGGAGATTTGACTGTGGAAATTGACTGTGGAAATCTGATTGTGGAAATCTGACTGTGGAAATCTGACTGTGGAAATTTGACTGTGGAAATTGACTGTGGAAATCTGACTGTGGAAATCTGACTATGGAAATTGACTGTGGAAATCTGACTGTGGAAATCTGACTGTGGAAATCTGACTATGGAAATCTGACTGTGGAAATCTGACTATGGAAATTTGACTGTGGAAATTTACTGTGGAAATCTGACTATGGAAATCTGACTGTGGAAATCTGACTGTGGAAATCTGACTGTGGAAATCTGACTATGGAAATCTGACTATGGAAATCTGACTGTGGAAATCTGACTATGGAAATTTGACTGTGGAAATCTGACTGTGGAAATCTGACTGTGGAAATCTGACTATGGAAATTTGACTGTGTAAATTGACTGTGGAAATCTGACTGTGGAAATCGGACTGTGGAAATCTGACTATAAAAATCTGACTATGGAAATCTGACTGTGGAAATTGACTGTGGAAATCTGACTGTGGAAATCTGACTGTGGAAATCTGACTATGGAAATTTGACTGTGGAAATTGACTGTGGAAATCTGACTATGGAAATCTGACTGTGGAAATCTGACTGTGGAAATCTGACTGTAGAAATCTGACTATGGAAATCTGACTATGGAAATCTGACTGTGGTAATCTGACTGTGGAAATTGACTGTGGAAATTTGACTGTGGAAATTGACTGTGGAAATCTGACTGTGGAAATCTGACTATGGAAATTGACTGTGGAAATCTGACTGTGGAAATCTGCCTATGGAAATCTGACTGTGGAAATCTGACTGTGGAAATCGGACTGTGGAAATCTGACTATGGAAATCTGACTATGGAAATCTGACTGTGGAAAACTGACTATGGAAATTTGACTGTGGAAATTGACTGTGGAAATCTGACTGTGGTCATCTGACTGTGGAAATCTGACTGTGGAAATCTGACTGTGGAAATTTGACTGTGGAAATTGACTGTGGAAATTTGACTGTGGAAATTGACTGTGGAAATCTGACTGTGGAAATCTGACTATGGAAATTGACTGTGGAAATCTGACTGTGGAAATCTGACTATGGAAATTTGACTGTGGAAATTTACTGTGGAAATCTGACTATGGAAATCTGACTGTGGAAATCTGACTGTGAAAATCTGACTGTGGAAATCTGACTATGGAAATTTGACTGTGGAAATTTACTGTGGAAATCTGACTATGGAAATCTGACTATGGAAATCTGACTATGGAAATCTGACTGTGAAAATCTGACTGTGGAAATCTGACTGTGGAAATCTGACTATGGAAATCTGACTGTGGAAATTTGACTATGGAAATTTGACTGTGGAAATTTACTGTGGAAATCTGACTATGGAAATCTGACTATGGAAATCTGACTATGGAAATCTGACTGTGGAAATTGACTGTGAAAATCTGACTGTGGAAATCTGACTATAGAAATCTGACTGTGGAAATCTGACTATGGAAATTTGACTATGGAAATCTGACTATGGAAATCTGACTGTGAAAATCTGACTGTGGAAATCTGACTATGGAAATTTGACTGTGGAAATTGACTGTGGAAATCTGACTGTGGAAATCTGACTATGGAGATTTGACTGTAGAAATTGACTGTGGAAATCTGATTGTGGAAATCTGACTATGGAAATTTGACTGTGGAAATTTACTGTGGAAATCTGACTATGGAAATCTGACTGTGGAAATCTGACTGTGAAAATCTGACTGTGGAAATCTGACTATGGAAATTTGACTGTGGAAATTTACTGTGGAAATCTGACTATGGAAATCTGACTATGGAAATCTGACTATGGAAATCTGACTGTGAAAATCTGACTGTGGAAATCTGACTATGGAAATCTGACTATGGAAATCTGACTGTGGAAATTGACTGTGGAAATCTGACTGTGGAAATCTGACTATGGAGATTTGACTGTGGAAATTGACTGTGGAAATCTGATTGTGGAAATCTGACTGTGGAAATCTGACTATGGAAATTTGACTGTGGAAATCTGACTGTGGAAATTTGACTGTGGAAATTGACTGTGGAAATCTGACTGTGGAAATCTGACTGTGGAAATCTGACTGTGGAAATCTGCCTATGGAAATCTGACTGTGGAAATCTGACTATGGAAATTTGACTGTGAAAATTGACTGTGGAAATCTGACTGTGGAAATCTGACTATGGAGATTTGACTGTAGAAATTGACTGTGGAAATCTGATTGTGGAAATCTGACTGTGGAAATCTGACTATGGAAATTTGACTGTGGAAATCTGACTGTGGAAATTTGACTGTGGAAATTGACTGGTGAAATCTGACTGTGGAAATCTGACTATGGAGATTTGACTGTGAAAATTGACTGTGGAAATCTGATTGTGGAAATCTGACTGTGGAAATCTGACTATGGAAATTTGACTGTGGAAATCTGACTGTGGAAATCTGACTGTGGAAATCTGACTATGGAAATTTGACTGTGGAAATCTGACTGTGGAAATTTGACTGTGGAAATTGACTGTGGAAATCTGACTGTGGAAATCTGACTATGGAGATTTGACTGTAGAAATTGACTGTGGAAATCTGATTGTGGAAATCTGACTGTGGAAATCTGACTATGGAAATTTGACTGTGGAAATCTGACTGTGGAAATTTGACTGTGGAAATTGACTGTGGAAATCTGACTGTGGAAATCTGACTGTGGAAATTGACTGTGGAAATCTGACTGTGGAAATCTGACTATGGAGATTTGACTGTAGAAATTGACTGTGGAAATCTGACTGTGGAAATCTGACTATGGAGATTTGACTGTAGAAATTGACTGTGGAAATCTGATTGTGGAAATCTGACTGTGGAAATCTGACTATGGAAATTTGACTGTGGAAAACTGACTGTGGAAATTTGACTGTGGAAATTGACTGTGGAAATCTGACTGTGGAAATCTGACTGTGGAAATCTGACTGTGGAAATCTGCCTATGGAAATCTGACTGTGGAAATCTGACTATGGAAATCTGACTGTGGAAATTGACTGTGGAAATCTGACTGTGGAAATCTGACTATGGAAATCTGACTATGGAAATCTGACTGTGGAAATTGACTGTGAAAATCTGACTGTGGAAATCTGACTATAGAAATCTGACTGTGGAAATTTGACTATGGAAATTTGACTGTGGAAATTTACTGTGGAAATCTGACTATGGAAATCTGACTATGGAAATCTGACTATGGAAATCTGACTGTGGAAATTGACTGTGAAAATCTGACTGTGGAAATCTGACTATAGAAATCTGACTGTGGAAATCTGACTATGGAAATTTGACTGTGGAAATTTACTGTGGAAATCTGACTATGGAAATCTGACTATGGAAATCTGACTGTGGAAATCTGACTATGGAGATTTGACTGTAGAAATTGACTGTGGAAATCTGATTGTGGAAATCTGACTGTGGAAATCTGACTATGGAAATTTGACTGTGGAAATCTGACTGTGGAAATTTGACTGTGGAAATTGACTGTGGAAATCTGACTGTGGAAATCTGACTATGGAGATTTGACTGTGAAAATTGACTGTGGAAATCTGATTGTGGAAATCTGACTGTGGAAATCTGACTATGGAAATTTGACTGTGGAAATCTGACTGTGGAAATTTGACTGTGGAAATTGACTGTGGAAATCTGACTGTGGAAATCTGACTGTGGAAATCTGACTGTGGAAATCTGCCTATGGAAATCTGACTGTGGAAATCTGACTATGGAGATTTGACTGTAGAAATTGACTGTGGAAATCTGATTGTGGAAATCTGACTGTGGAAATCTGACTATGGAAATTTGACTGTGGAAATCTGACTGTGGAAATTTGACTGTGGAAATTGACTGTGGAAATCTGACTGTGGAAATCTGACTATGGAGATTTGACTGTGAAAATTGACTGTGGAAATCTGATTGTGGAAATCTGACTGTGGAAATCTGACTATGGAAATTTGACTGTGGAAATCTGACTGTGGAAATTTGACTGTGGAAATTGACTGTGGAAATCTGACTGTGGAAATCTGACTGTGGAAATCTGACTGTGGAAATCTGCCTATGGAAATCTGACTGTGGAAATCTGACTATGGAAATCTGACTGTGGAAATTGACTGTGGAAATCTGACTGTGGAAATCTGACTATGGAAATCTGACTATGGAAATCTGACTGTGGAAATTGACTGTGAAAATCTGACTGTGGAAATCTGACTATAGAAATCTGACTGTGGAAATTTGACTATGGAAATTTGACTGTGGAAATTTACTGTGGAAATCTGACTATGGAAATCTGACTATGGAAATCTGACTATGGAAATCTGACTGTGGAAATTGACTGTGAAAATCTGACTGTGGAAATCTGACTATAGAAATCTGACTGTGGAAATCTGACTATGGAAATTTGACTGTGGAAATTTACTGTGGAAATCTGACTATGGAAATCTGACTATGGAAATCTGACTATGGAAATCTGACTGTGGAAATTGACTGTGGAAATCTGACTGTGGAAATCTGACTGTGGAAATCTGACTATGGAAATCTGACTGTGGAAATCTGACTATGGAAATCTGACTGTGAAAATCTGACTGTGGAATTCTGACTATGGAAATCTGACTATGGAAATCTGACTGTGGAAATTGACTGTGGAAATCTGACTGTGGAAATCTGACTATGGAGATTTGACTGTGGAAATTGACTGTGGAAATCTGATTGTGGAAATCTGACTGTGGAAATCTGACTATGGAAATTTGACTGTGGAAATCTGACTGTGGAAATTTGACTGTGGAAATTGACTGTGGAAATCTGACTGTGGAAATCTGACTGTGGAAATCTGACTGTGGAAATCTGCCTATGGAAATCTGACTGTGGAAATCTGACTATGGAAATTTGACTGTGGAAATTGACTGTGGAAATCTGACTGTGGAAATCTGACTATGGAGATTTGACTGTGGAAATTGACTGTGGAAATCTGATTGTGGAAATCTGACTGTGGAAATCTGACTATGGAAATTTGACTGTGGAAATCTGACTGTGGAAATTTGACTGTGGAAATTGACTGTGGAAATCTGACTGTGGAAATCTGACTGTGGAAATCTGCCTATGGAAATCTGACTGTGGAAATCTGACTATGGAAATCTGACTGTGGAAATTGACTGTGGAAATCTGACTGTGGAAATCTGACTATGGAGATTTGACTGTGGAAATTGACTGTGGAAATCTGATTGTGGAAATCTGACTGTGGAAATCTGACTATGGAAATTTGACTGTGGAAATCTGACTGTGGAAATTTGACTGTGGAAATTGACTGTGGAAATCTGACTGTGGAAATCTGACTGTGGAAATCTGACTGTGGAAATCTGCCTATGGAAATCTGACTGTGGAAATCTGACTATGGAAATCTGACTGTGGAAATCTGACTGTGGAAATCTGACTATGGAAATCTGACTGTGGAAATTGACTGTGGAAATTTGATTGTGGAAATTGACTGTGGAAATCTGATTGTGGAAATCTGACTGTGGAAATCTGACTATGGAAATTTGACTGTGGAAATCTGACTATGGAAATCTGACTGTGGAAACTGACTGTGGAAATCTGACTGTGGAAATCTGACTATGGAGATTTGACTGTGGAAATTGACTGTGGAAATCTGATTGTGGAAATCTGACTGTGGAAATCTGACTATGGAAATTTGACTGTGGAAATCTGACTGTGGAAATTTGACTGTGGAAATTGACTGTGGAAATTTGACTGTGGAAATCTGACTGTGGAAATTTGACTGTGGAAATTGACTGTGGAAATCTGACTGTGGAAATCTGACTGTGGAAATCTGACTGTGGAAATCTGCCTATGGAAATCTGACTGTGGAAATCTGACTATGGAGATCTGACTGTGGAAATCTGACTGTGGAAATCTGACTATGGAAATCTGACTATGGAAATTGACTGTGGAAATTGACTGTGGAAATCTGACTATGGAAATTTGACTGTGTAAATTGACTGTGGAAATCTGACTGTGGAAATCGGACTGTGGAAATCTGACTATGGAAATCTGACTATGGAAATCTGACTGTGGAAATTGACTGTGAAAATCTGACTGTGGAAATCTGACTATAGAAATCTGACTGTGGAAATCTGACTATGGAAATTTGACTGTGGAAATTTACTGTGGAAATCTGACTATGGAAATCTGACTATGGAAATCTGACTATGGAAATCTGACTGTGGAAATTGACTGTGGAAATCTGACTGTGGAAATCTGACTGTGGAAATCTGACTATGGAAATCTGACTGTGGAAATCTGACTATGGAAATCTGACTGTGAAAATCTGACTGTGGAAATCTGACTATGGAAATCTGACTATGGAAATCTGACTGTGGAAATTGACTGTGGAAATCTGACTGTGGAAATCTGACTATGGAGATTTGACTGTGGAAATTGACTGTGGAAATCTGATTGTGGAAATCTGACTGTGGAAATCTGACTATGGAAATTTGACTGTGGAAATCTGACTGTGGAAATTTGACTGTGGAAATTGACTGTGGAAATCTGACTGTGGAAATCTGACTGTGGAAATCTGACTGTGGAAATCTGCCTATGGAAATCTGACTGTGGAAATCTGACTATGGAAATTTGACTGTGGAAATTGACTGTGGAAATCTGACTGTGGAAATCTGACTATGGAGATTTGACTGTGGAAATTGACTGTGGAAATCTGATTGTGGAAATCTGACTGTGGAAATCTGACTATGGAAATTTGACTGTGGAAATCTGACTGTGGAAATTTGACTGTGGAAATTGACTGTGGAAATCTGACTGTGGAAATCTGACTGTGGAAATCTGACTGTGGAAATCTGCTTATGGAAATCTGACTGTGGAAATCTGACTATGGAAATCTGACTGTGGAAATTGACTGTGGAAATCTGACTGTGGAAATCTGACTATGGAGATTTGACTGTGGAAATTGACTGTGGAAATCTGATTGTGGAAATCTGACTGTGGAAATCTGACTATGGAAATTTGACTGTGGAAATCTGACTGTGGAAATTTGACTGTGGAAATTGACTGTGGAAATCTGACTGTGGAAATCTGACTGTGGAAATCTGACTGTGTAAATCTGCCTATGGAAATCTGACTGTGGAAATCTGACTATGGAAATCTGACTGTGGAAATCTGACTGTGGAAATCTGACTGTGGAAATCTGACTATGGAAATCTGACTATGGAAATCTGACTGTGGAAATTGACTGTGGAAATTTGACTGTGGAAATTGACTGTGGAAATCTGACTGTGGAAATCTGACTATGGAAATTGACTGTGGAAATCTGACTGTGGAAATCTGCCTATGGAAATCTGACTGTGGAAATCTGATTATGGAAATTTGACTGTGGAAATTGACTGTGGAAATTGACTGTGAAAATTGACTGTGGAAATCTGACTGTGGAAGTGTGACTGTAGAAATCTGATTGTGGAAATCTGACTGTGGAAATCTGACTATGAAAATTTGACTGTGTAAATTGACTGTGGAAATCTGACTGTGGAAATTGGACTGTGGAAATCTGACTATGGAAATCTGACTATGGAAATCTGACTGTGGAAATCTGACTATGGAAATTTGACTGTGGAAATTGACTGTGGAAATCTGACTGTGGAAATCTGACTGTGGAAATCTGACTGTGGAAATCTGCCTATGGAAATCTGACTGTGGAAATCTGACTATGGAAATCTGACTGTGGAAATCTGACTGTGGAAATCTGACTGTGGAAATTTGACTGTGGAAATTGACTGTGGAAATCTGACTGTGGAAATCTGACTATGGAAATTGACTGTGGAAATCTGACTGTGGAAATCTGCCTATGGAAATCTGACTGTGGAAATCTGACTATGGAAATCTGACTGTGGAAATCTGATTATGGAAATTTGACTGTGGAAATTGACTGTAGAAATTGACTGTGGAAATTGACTGTGGAAATCTGACTGTGGAAATGTGACTGTAGAAATCTGACTGTGGAAATCTGACTGTGGAAATCTGACTATGAAAATTTGACTGTGTAAATTGACTGTGGAAATCTGACTGTGGAAATCGGACTGTGGAAATCTGACTATGGAAATCTGACTATGGAAATCTGACTGTGGAAATCTGACTGTGATGAAGCCACCGAAGTCAGCGTCTTCTACCACCGAATTCGGCAACTCCAAGACCGTAGTGAGAAACGGCCTTTAGAGTGGTTGATTTCCCGTTGTAACCGAACGTCCACTTGTCGACAGCCAGGTTGAGTTTATTTCGTAGTTGTGTGTTGAAAAGTGGGTTCGAATTGTTTCAGGTACTTTATTTCGATCAGATACAGCGTGTTACAAAAGCGCAAAGTCTAGCGAGCTTCCTAATTGAAGTTTCTATCGCTAGCTTATTTTCGTTCAGTAGCTTGGGGTCCGCAGACTGAAGTAAAAACTTCCAGAGTAGCTAAGACACGGAAATCATGTATAGAAAAACAGCTACAGTAATTTCCTAATACAAATGCACAAATAAACCACAAATATAACAATAAGACACATTTGACTGAAACAGTTGGCTTATTCTATGCGTGCATACATTCAAATACTTATGGTAAAGAAATACCAAGTACAAATTGGGCTAATAGAAAAACTATTAATCTTGAGAGGTGCAAAGTCGGCAAACTCGGCCGATTTACTAATTTGCTTCAATTTGTCAGAAAACATTGACGCACATTGGAACTAATATAATAGGGTTCGAAAACTGTAAATAGTAGTGCAAATGTTCCTAATGACGTAAATAGAGCAAGGTATATTCAATATAATAATAACAATCACTTCCTGGAAACGTATATTTCATAATGGACAAATTGGGACTTACTCAAGTAAATGGGTATAATAATTGAGCAGGGTTTGTAATATATTCTTTGGAATAATTTGAGCAGGGTATTTACCATAATGACAAAATAAATATAATATAACTTGTGAGCAGGGTTATAATAATTATGCCTACGCGAAGGGCTTCATAAATACGTACAGTAAATGCTAGTTGCACACAGGGCACTATTTCTCTATTAGGACGCTGGCCAAAGTAAATACGTAGCACATAAATATTTTACAAGATTTGACTTTCTCAAACTACAAGTAAACCATGTAAATATATATATAATAATGATCAGAAAATTATGGCGAGTTGAATGAGCCTAATTTCATATTAATACACCTAATAATAACTTATTTGACTTTTTAACCTAAATATTTCACATAAACATATCGATTACTCATAAAACACTTTCCTAATTAAATATTCTCCATGGATAAATAATATAGTGCAGGAAATATAATTTGATATTTTGCGTGGTAAATAAATATAGTGCATGAAAAGTAAAATAGTGCAAATAAGTAAATGTGCAAATATGAGCCTAATTATCAATTCTCTGTATTTCTTTATCCATCCATTTTGCCACGGTCAGCACACTCCGGGCGGAAGAGTTGCTGCACCCCGTTGTTGCAGCAACGTCACATGCTGGTGGTGGTGGGCGCCAAAGTGATGAGTGGCGTTTCCACAGTCGCCTCGGTGGTGAACGTGGTCGTGCGCGAAGTCGTGGGCGTGCGTGAAGTCACAGGTCCGGTTGCTGGTGATGCCAACACCGACCTAGCCTGATGATGAAGCAGGTAGTTGCCCGTATCGCTTCCTGCGCGTTCGTGTGCGGTGAATTTGCGGATATCAGGCATGTGAACACTGTCTCTGTTCCTGGCTCTGACTTGTCCTTCATCAGCTGAACTTTCATCTGGTTGAACGTATGCTGATAGTGACTTTGCCATTCTGTCCTCTGTTTCTGCTCTCCTGGCAAATCTGACGGACTGTGTTGAGTTGGATCTGGCTCTCCTCTTGATTGCTGGTCTCAACTCTGTCTTGCGTACTTTTCTTTGCGGATAATTGGTCTCTTTCTGAGTTGATTTCTTGATAGTATATCTGATGGCTCTGAAGCATAGCCATATGCATTTGAACGGGCACACTATGCATTTCCATATGCATGTGTATACGCATGGTGGAATCACTGGCTTCCCTGTGGCAATTCTCCAATTGTACCACAGGTATCCTGCAGCTACAATTCCAGCTATCAGGATTGTGATCCCCAGCAGCATTGCGATTGTGTTGATGATCACTTGAAAGGGTCCTTTCAGCATTCCTCCCATAAAGTTGGTGTACCCTTTTGACACTCCAGATATAAAGTGACCATACGCTTTGCCGATTCCTGCTGCTGTCTGTCCAATTCCAGCTCCAATGCCTTCTATTGAATTTCTGATCACTCTAGGATCCAATGACAAATCTGCTGTGTAATCGATCAACTGATTCTGCACATGCTCTAGATTCTGTAGTCTCTGAATCTGGCCTCTGACATCCATGAAATTGGTCGCTCTGTTGACAATGTTGGTGAACAGGTGAGGCGCGTCAAACGTGAAGGCCTGCCACTGTCCTTTCCATGTCATTTCAATCGGCGTCTCTGTGACATGCACCATTCCATGTGCGGACTTCCACTGTCCATGTTCATTTCTGTACAGGTGCGGTGTGGTGTGGCTGCAGTCCTCTTCTGGTGATTTCTCCACCAAGTCTCTGCTGCCTGGGCTCTTGAACCACAAGGGCCCGTCTTTGTCCAATCTCATTGGTGTGTATTTGTAGCATGTCTCTCCCACTTTTCCTGTCTGATAAATTATGTATGGCTGCACTTCCTTGCACTCCCAAAACATAATTGCTTCTCCAGCCCATTCTGCATGAACATCCTGTCTTCCCAGCATGGCTCGAATCCCCAGTGTTGGATCGATGCGGAAAAGCTGAGTCAACATGTCCAGCTGGTTCTTGCGAAGTTGGCATAGCTGATGCCATACAATTGCAAATTGTGCCTGAGTCATCTCTCTGACCACATGTTGCAGGAACTGAAACTTGGAGTTTCTGTCGTCCAATCTGGCATACAATGTTCCACTGATTGTCGACTCTCTCGCCTCCACTATCTTTCCTGGCATTGCCCATTCTACAGGCACATCTTCTCTTCTGTCAAACTGGATGAATACACCTCCTTGATCGGTGTAGTATGTGTCTCCTGGAACACATTCTGAACCAATTGGCCTCTTTGTCTTGTTGCTGTGGGAGTATGCTGCTTGAAATTTTGACACAATAATTGTCTGGCCAGATATCTCTGATTTGAATCTGCCAATTCTCTCATATGCGCATTGATGCTTGAAGTTCTCTGTATCCCACACTGTGATTCCATAATTGTGGTCTCTGCAATGTCCCATCATGGCTCTGCACTGGCTGAAATCTTGCAAGTCGCTGATTACAGTCTTTCCATCAAGTGAAGCCACGGTTCCTTCTTCCATGTAGAAGTTACTGACGACATTCTCTTTGTCATGGCAACACCATGAATATTCCACATTCAAGGTTTTATTGGTTGTCCACACTCTGGGCTCCATTTCCACTAAAGGTGTTCCTCTGAACATTTTGTGAATTCTTGCATAGTTACAGGCTACTACGCCAACTTGCTGGTATTTCTCAAAATTGCCTGTAATGCCTTTCGCTCCCCAGAAACTGGTGTGTGTGATGATCTCTTTGATTCTGATGTAGCATCTACATGCTTTTTCTTTCTGTGGAATCTGTCTCTGTGCATAAAGTGTAACTTTCATTGCCTTGACAAAATTCCTTGGTGGGATATGGCACTGCACTTCTTCAGGAACTGTAAGCGCATGTCCATGCCTCCCACTGGTACAAATTTGGTACTTCTGGCTTTGTGAACTGATCACCTGTTCCACAGGATGATCCTTGATTGCATCCTTGAATCTCTCATAAGTCTGCATTTCTCTGACAGATTTTGGTGGCCATTCTGAAGGCAAAGGCGGCAATCCATGATGCGCTGCCAATGATGGTGGCCTTACTGTCGAGGTTTCCAGAATGTATGTTCTGGAAAATACTTCGCTGTAAGCCTTGCCAGCTTTTCTCAGCGTTGCTGACTCTGACGTGCCTGTCAGCATCAACACCATGCACAGCATTCCAATCACCAGACTGCTGGTGGTTGCTGTGGCTTTCCCTGTTGCACTTCTCAGGACTCTATCTGATGCTGAGTTCCTCTGAGCAGGGTTTGGTACAGAGTCTCTGTTCGAGCTCTGATTTCTGACATGCTTCTGGACAATTGCTGGGTCCAGTAAATCCACTTTGACTGTCACTGCTGTCTCTGGGATATCCATTGTCTTTGAATTAATTTCCAGCGGATACAATTGATTGAGTGGTCTGCTGACCACATTTCTGTTGGCAGTTCTGACTTTTGCTGAGCGAATCTGTCCATCTTTGCTGGGCTCTAACTGCTCGATGCGACCCATCCTCCATGCACCTCTGGGCATGTTTTCTTCATAAATTAGCACAACTTCATTCACTTTGGGTTCTTGAGTTGCTGTCAATCTGCCATGTTTGTGCGTCACCTGAGTTATTTCCCTCAAGCTCAGGATATACTCTTGATGCCACAAGTCCCAGAACTTATCCAAAGTTTGCTGGGTTGTCTCCCAATATTTCTGCAGTTTCGCTGCGTTATCCATTCTGGGCACAAATTCTCCACCTTTGTCTGCGTCAAACTGTGGTGCTCCAATCTGACCTTCCCCTGTCAGGAAGTCTTTTGGCGACAGCACTCTGAGGCTCTTTACATCACCATAGATGTAAGAGATTGGCCTGCTGTTGATCACTGCCTCGACTTCTGGCAGAAGTGTCAACAATTCTTGCAGGGTTAACATTCTGTGCCCCACAGCTGCCTTGAAATGTTTCTTGGTGATGCCCACCATTCTCTCATAGACACCTCCCTGCCATGGTGCCATAGGAGTAGTCATGTTCCACTGGATTTGTTGCTGTGAGCAGTAAGTCTGTACTGCTCCACTTTTGACCATTTCTGACCATTCCTTTCCAGTATTGATGGCCTTGTCAGTGCTTGTGCTGAGCACTTTCTCTGTCAATTTGAATTGCGTCACATTGTCTGAAATCACTGCCTCAGGCTTTCCACGCCTGGCGATGAATCTCCTGACTGCGTTCAGGAATTCCTGTGCTGTCATGTCCAGCACACTTTCCAGGTGAACTGCACGTGTCACCATACATGTGAACAAACAGATCCACATTTTCCTGTGATCTTTGTCCACTTTGTACCAAACTGGTCCCAAATAATCCAAGCCTGTGTACTGGAACGGTCTGGCTCTCTGAACTCTGGTTTCTGGTAAATCTGGCATTGGTGGAAGCTGATACGGCTTTGCTCCCAATTTCTTACAGGTTGAGCAGGTTCTAGTCACATTGTAGATCACCCGTCTGCCCTGTGTAATCCAGTACTTTTGTCTGATCGCTGCCAATGTGTGTTGCACTCCTGCATGCATCAACTTCTCATGCTGGTCTCTGACGATCAGCTGAGTCACTGTAGCCATTGCTGGCAACAGTATGAGTGGCACTGTGACCTCCTGTGGGTCTGTATGCTCCATTCTGCCGTGGCACTTCAGGATTCCATCCTGATGCATTTGCACATTGAGCCATTTGATCAACTGCTGGTCTGCAGCTGTTTTCTTGCTATTCTGGCTGCCTCTGCTGTGGCCTGTTGCCAGAATCTCTGCCACTCTTTTGTAATGATTTTGTTGCGTCACTTTGATCCAATATTTCAACGCAATCTCTCTCTCTTCAATACTGATAATTCCCTGTGGTTTTATTGTACCACAGATACTTTTCATGATTTCTGACAATCCATTCTGACTGTCATTTTTGCTGCGCTTTTTGTGCATATGTCGCACAAATCTCATCACGTATACTGTTGCATCCAGTAACTTTGTCAGTGATGAGAATCTCTGAATCTCAATTCCCAATGGGTTGCTTTGCTTGCTTTCATCAGCTTGCACATTGCTGGCATCTGGGTCACTGACCACTTGCTGTGTGGCGCCCAGGTAAATTGGACTGGCTTTTGGGAACTTGAGCTCTTCTTTCTTGATTTCTGCCATTATTTCTGGCGTAACTGGTTCCACTTTCGGCTCTGGCCACTCTCCAGTCATTAGCCATTCTGGCCCCTTCCACCACAGGTTACTGCCTTCCAACTCTGACATATTCATGCCTCTTGTGGCCATGTCAGCTGGGTTCTCCAGTCCTGTGATGTGTCTGATGTGCATGTTCTCTGTCTCACTCTGAATTTTCCTGATTTCATCCAATCTGTTCTTGACAAAACATGCCAGTGGCTTCGCTGTTGTTAGCCACTTCAGACAACAGGTTGAATCTGACCATACAACTGTTTGACTGAATTTGACGTCCTTGAGCTCTTTGTGAATAAACTTTGACATTCTGCTGCCGATCAACATTGCTAACAATTCCAGCCGTGGAATTGTCACTTCTGGTTTCTTTGGAGCTAGTCTCAATCTGGAGTACAGCAGGCTTGATGTGCCGCTGTCATTTTCTGTTTTCTGGCATATGTATGCCGCTGCGCTGTATGCCATTGCTGAGGCATCAACGAAAATGTGCAGTTGTGCATCTGCACTACTCTGATAATTCAGATTTCTGTTGAACTTGATCTGTCCAACCTTGAGCAATTCTGTCTCTAATTGCTGCCAAATTGCTGTCTGTTCCTCAGACAGGGAAGTATCCCACTCTTTGGCACTTGGTCCTGAATGCCATAACATCTGCAAAAATCTCTTTGCTGGCAGTAGGACAGGACTGACGAGTCCCATTGGATCAAAACATCCCGCAGTCACTTTTGCAACTGTCCTTTTCGTGGGAAATTTGATTTTTTGGTCAGTTTCTGATAATTGTGACAGCTGAACTGTCTTTGGCGTTTTCAGCCACATCTGGTCGCTTTCTGTGTCCCATTTCATTCCTAGGACTGTTGTGACAATTTCCTTGGCCACATCTGACTCTGCCAATTGCCAAGTAAAGCTCTTATTGTTGCTGTTCCATTCTCTCAGATTCATCTGTGCCTCTGTGAACAGCACTTTGGATTCCTGATGCAATTCGATTGCTTTCTGCTCTGTGTCCACACTGAGGATCAAATTATCCACATACAGATTTTCATCGATCAATTTTGCATTTTCTGTGCTAGCTTGATTCAGGTGGTATCTGACTGTCAGCGCCAGCAGCGCTGGACTGCAGATTATACCAAATGGCACTCTGGCAAATCTGTAAATCTGAATGTTGTCCTCCATGGATGGTTTCGTGGGATCCTTGTACCACAGAAATCTTGTCACATCTCTGTCACTGTCCTGCAGACTAATCTGCAGAAACGCTTTCTCTATATCTGCGACCAGGGCGATTCCATGCAACCGGAATTGCATCAGCATCCCTACCAGCTGTGGTAGTATCACTGGACCGCGGTACATGCACTCATTCAAGCTTGGCATGCCTGGCGGTTTCGCTGAGGCATCATATACCTCTCTGACCTTTGTGGTAGTTTTCTCTGGCGTTATCACTGGTTGATGAGGCAATATATGGAACTTTCTGCCATCCATAATATCCTCTTGGACTTTCTCAATCACTCCTTGCTCCTCTTGTGCTTTCATGATTGCCTGAATTTTCTCCAGTAATTCTGGATCTCTCTTGAGCCTGTTGGTGAGGTATCTGAACCTCTTGAACGCCATTGCTTTGTTATCTGGGAGTTCATGCAAATTCGGTTTGTACATGAACTTTACAGAGTACCGTCCATCTGGGTTTCTCTGTACACTCTCATTGAATTGCTTTATGGCCTCATCATCCTCGACGAGGTCTGGCTGGTCCATTATGCCAATGGTATCCAATCTGTCCATATCTTTGACATTTGGTACAGGAGCAATTGACAACGGTGCTTCCTCGTACCACTTTTCTCTCTGAATTTGATGCACAATTGTGTTGACCACCACCGGATATGCACCATCCGTGGTCCATTGATTTCTGTTGCTCGTCAGCTGCCCACCTCCCATCAGCAATCCCAATTCTGATGGAATGACATACAATCCTGACGAAAGTCTGGTGGTGCTGGTGTTTCTGGACATCAAGTCCCAGAAATAATTCAAGCCTACTATAATGTCTGGCTTGAACTTGCACTCTGTCCCTTTTTCCTTGGGAATTCTGTCTGCAAAGTAACTCTCATCCGGGAAGTACTTCTGCAGGTACTTTTCGTCCTGTTCTGACACAGGCACTTTGACTTGTTCTGTGGTCAACGTCGGGACCACATCAGCCACCATATCAACTTTCTGGCCATTTCTGAGCCGCATTCTGAATTCCACTTGCTGTACTACTTTATAGTGCGGCTTTTCATTTCCGAATGTGTACACCTGGATGTGGTGTTCACCTGTACTCTTCAAATTGAGTTTCCTGGCCACTTTCTCTGACATGTACGTTCCTTGGGATCCTGTGTCCAGGAACGCTTGAATCTGTAGTGGTGGCTGTTCAGGCTCCATCTCGGTATCCATTTCTGAAGCCTCAATCACGGTTCTGGCTGTCATCAGCATTGACATATTCCTGTTTACTGACAGGTTCACTGACGTATTTTGTTGCTTTGTATTTGGTTCTGTAACCACTGTGCTGGATATGGTTTCTGTCTCTACCACTTCTGGTCCAGCTTCTTCCACAGTGACACAATTCACTGTGGCCTTTCTCTGTTGGCTCTGTGCTGGTCGACCGACCGTTGGCACAAACTTTCTGCCATTCTTTGCTGATTGCTGGCCATTCTGTTGACCATTTGCTTTGAATGCTGGAATTTGCCGTCCAGCGTTTCCATTGCTATTGTCACCAAATTTCTCTGGGCACACCGCAGTGTGGTGCCTATTGGATTTGCAATAGAAACAATTTCTCGTAAATTGACATTGATTCATGTAATGCCCTTTCTGCAGGCATCTCAGGCATCACTCTGCCTTTGACAAAATCACTCTCCTTTCTCTGGCAGTTTTGAACTTTGGACACTTATCATTAAAGTGTAATTGCTGTGTGTCATTGCAGAACACACACAGCCTCCCAGGATTCATGAATCCAGCCTGTGGTGCACTCTGACCATTCTGGATCACAGACATGCTCCCTGTGCTGGTCCTTGGGTTCTCTGGCCCTCTGAATCGATTCCCATTGCCTTGGAATCGATTATTGAATTGCTGTGCGCGTGGATTATTCCCGAATCCCTGGCGCAATTGCTGAACTGGTGCCTCAGTTTGCTGTGCATGCTGTACAGCCTCACTGAGCGCTAGCTGCTTGCCAAACAGCTTTCTGAATATCTCCACCGTCAAGGCTTCCTCAGTTCCCTGTTCCTTCTGGATTTCTCTGAGAACCTTGGGTGGCACTTTCTGTTGCAGCTGGCTCAACAGCATTGGATGTTCTACTGATTCACCCAGTGACTCCAACTGCTGGAGCAGCCTTTCAATTGCATCAAACAAAATTCTCATATCCTGACAGGTATTCCTGGCCTGTCGCAGCTTCATGATATTACTCATCAACGTGTTTCTGACCACAACTGGCTGGTCATATCTTTTCTTGAGCATTGCAATTGCGGGTGCATAATTCTCTGCGGTCACACTCAATCCACTGATCATGCCAAATGCTGAGCCTTTCAGCAAGCTCCTCAAGTATGAGAACTTGGAAATGTCCTCCAAATCTGTTTGATTGTGGATGTGGGATTCGAACATTTGCCACCATGATCGAAATTTGACAATTTCCCCAGTAAACTGTTCCACTTCCAGTTTTTGTAATTTGACGCTCTTTGCTGTGGTTGCATTGGTTGAACTGGCTCCCGTAGCAGCTCCCTGAGCTGTCAGAGCCATCTGGGCAGCCATCTGCTGTATGAATGCTGTATTGACTTCATACATGGTATTTCCACTCTGTTGCTGGATCATGTCTTGCAACTCTTCGATGTATACATTCATGGCTGCAACTTTCTGTGTCACCAAGTCTGACATATTCGCATATTCCTCATATGAGTCTTGGTATATCTTCTGTTCTTGTTCCATCTGGTCGGGTTCGTCAATGTCCTTGACGACATCCCTCCATGCGTCAAATTGAGTTCTCACTGCAGTCATTGCACTTTCCAATTTTGCACCCTCCTGTTTGATAGATGCAATCACTCTTCTCATTTCTGTTCTCTTCTCTTCCTTTGTTGCTCCCGCAAATATCTCTGGGTCATATTTGGCATATTCTCTTGCCAATTTGCTGTCCACCCTGTGCTTTGCTGGCCCCAGGGTCTTTCTGATATGACCCGTTGGTGAAACCATTTTTGCTGATGAATTTTCCTTCACTAATTCTTTTTATAGTGCGTCTCCTGTGACGCCTGTGACGCTTCTCTGCGTCTTTCTGTGTAGTGCTCTATGCACTACGGATTTGTTGTGCCACGCACAATACCAATGCAGTCCTATAGGCCCCTGACGTGTTCTCACGCGTTGACCTTTACTGCACTGGCACCAGGTGTGTTCCTAAAGCCCCTGACGTGATTGTTTACACGCATTGACTTCAACACACCGGCCAAATCCACCTGGACAATAAACAATTTATTTGCCCAGCAGTGTGCGCTCAAAGAGGGTCCGTACACACTTTTCCTGAGCGCTCTGGCGCTTTCTGGCACACCTGTGTGCCCCGTGACCACGCCGGCCACTTGCTTTCCTGAGCGGCTCCTGTGCCGCTGTGCGCAGTGCTGCGCTTGCTGTGTCACCTGTGACACGTTTCTGTGCACTCTGGTGCACTTTCTGATTCTGGGCAGTGCGCTGTACACTGCTCTGCAATTGCGCCTGTGCAATGCAGAATTCTGGCACTTTTGTGCTGTCTGATCTGATGGTACCGAGCAGGCACAGCGTGTATATTTGATGGGAGCTCCGCAAAGCCCCTACACGCTACCAAGTATCCTAATACTTGGTTTTCAAATCCACTCTCTGTCAGCTACAGCCCTCTGTCAGCTACAGCCCTTTGTACACTGATACCCCTACTTTTGCACTTCCGAGGTATGAGTCCACTCTTACCCAGTGGAGCGAGGGACCTCCGCGAATGCCCAAAAAACAGCCCTTTGACTAGCGTGGCTCTGTGGCGATCCTGTCTCCGTCAGGTCACCCTCCCTTGGCATAGGAAGGACGTGCGAGCGGTCACTGGCGTCCGGATGTCCAGGAGCGTCCAGCGAAAGTTTGACCACCGTCCGACAATGACTCCTTGTCAAATGCCGGTGCCGCCCAGCGTCTAGCACCTTGCCAGAACACTGGTGAAAGCTGCCTGAAATCCTGACAGGTCTGTCAGAACTTCAGTGTCCTCCGCGCGTGAGCGTAGAACCGCTCCCAGGATGTAGACAGGAGTGCCGTGACTTTGGCACAATGCTGTCTGCAAATCAACAGCCAACGCTCAGCCAAGGCCAATTGATGTTCAGCAGGACTTTTGAAGTTCTGCCAACTGCCGCACAATGTCCGTTCCGGCTTGGTGATAGCACAATGTCATGCAATCACCCTGCTCGCTGCGCCATGTGATGAAGCCACCGAAGTCAGCGTCTTCTACCACCGAATTCGGCAACTCCAAGATCGTAGTGAGAAACGGCCTTTAGAGTGGTTGATTTCCCGTTGTAGCCAAACGTCCACTTGTCGACAGCCAGGTTGAGTTTATTTCGTAGTTGTGTGTTGAAAAGGGGGTTCGAATTGTTTCAGGTACTTTATTTTGATCAGATACAGCGTGTTACAAAAGCGCAAAGTCTAGCGAGCTTCCTAATCGAAGTTTCTATCGCTAGCTTATTTTCGTTCAGTAGCTTGGGGTTTGCAGACTGAAGTAAAAACTTCCAGAGTAGCTAAGACACGGAAATCATGTATAGAAAAACAGCTACAGTAATTTCCTAATACAAATGCACAAATAAACCACAAATATAACAATAAGACACATTTGACCGAAACAGTTGGCTTGTTCTATGCGTGCATACATTCAAATACTTATGGTAAAGAAATACCAAGTACAAATTGGGCTAATAGAAAAACTATAAATCTTGAGAGGCGCAAAGTCGGCAAACTCGGCCGATTTACTAATTTGCTTCAATTTGTCAGAAAACATTGACGCACATTGGAACTAATATAATAGGGTTCGAAAACTGTAAATAGTAGTGCAAATGTTCCTAATGACGTAAATAGAGCAAGGTATATTCAATATAATAATAACAATCACTTCCTGGAAACGTATATTTCATAATGGACAAATTGGGACTTACTCAAGTAAATGGGTATAATAATTGAGCAGGGTTTGTAATATATTCTTTGGTATAATTTGAGCAGGGTATTTACCATAATGACAAAATAAATATAATATAACTTGTGAGCAGGGTTATAATAATTATGCCTACACGAAGGGCTTCATAAATACGTACAGTAAATGCTAGTTGCACACAGGGCACTATTTCTCTATTAGGACGCTGGCCAAAGTAAATACGTAGCACATAAATATTTTACAAGATTTGACTTTCTCAAACTACAAGTAAACCATGTAAATATATATATAATAATGATCAGAAAATTATGGCGAGTTGAATGAGCCTAATTTCATATTAATACACCTAATAATAACTTATTTGACTTTTTAACCTAAGTATTTCACATAAACATATTGATTACTCATAAAACACTTTCCTAATTAAATATTCTCCATGGATAAATAATATAGTGCAGGAAATATAATTTGATATTTTGCGTGGTAAATAAATATAGTGCATGAAAAGTAAAATAGTGCAAATAAGTAAATGTGCGAATATGAGCCTAATTATCAATTCTCTGTATTTCTTTATCCATCCATTTTGCCACGGTCTTTTGACTGTGGAAATTGACTGTGGAAATCTGACTGTGGAAATCTGACTGTGGAAATCTGACTGTGGAAATCTGACTGTGGAAATTTGGCTGTGGAAATTGACTGTGGAAATCTGACTGTGGAAATCTGACTGTGGAAATCTGACTGTGGAAATCTGACTGTGGAAATCTGCCTATGGAAATCTGACTGTGGAAATCTGACTATGGAAATTTGACTGTGGAAATTGACTGTGGAAATCTGACTATGGAAATATGACTGTGGAAATCTGACTGTGGAAATCTGACTGTGGAAATCTGACTATGGAAATCTGACTATGGAAATCTGACTGTGGAAATTGACTGTGGAAATTTGACTGTGGAAATTGACTGTGGAAATCTGACTGTGGAAATCTGACTATGGAAATTGACTGTGGAAATCTGACTGTGGAAATCTGCCTATGGAAATCTGACTGTGGAAATCTGACTATGGAAATTTGACTGTGGAAATTGACTGTGGAAATTGACTGTGGAAATTGACTGTGGAAATCTGACTGTGGAAATGTGACTGTAGAAATCTGACTGTGGAAATCTGACTGTGGAAATCTGACTATGGAAATTTGACTGTGTAAATTGACTGTGGAAATCTGACTATGGAAATCTGACTATGGAAATCTGACTATGGAAATCTGACTGTGGAAATCTGACTATGGAAATTTGACTGTGGAAATTGACTGTGGAAATCTGACTGTGGAAATCTGACTGTGGAAATCTGACTGTGGAAATCTGACTGTGGAAATTTGGCTGTGGAAATTGACTGTGGAAATTTGACTGTGGAAATTGACTGTGGAAATCTGACTGTGGAAATCTGACTGTGGAAATCTGACTGTGGAAATCTGACTGTGGAAATCTGACTATGGAAATCTGACTGTGGAATTTGGCTGTGGAAATTGACTGTGGAAATCTGACTGTGGAAATCTGACTGTGGAAATCTGACTGTGGAAATCTGACTGTGGAAATCTGCCTATGGAAATCTGACTGTGGAAATCTGACTATGGAAATTTGACTGTGGAAATTGACTGTGGAAATCTGACTGTGGAAATCTGACTGTGGAAATCTGACTGTGAAAATCTGCCTATGGAAATCTGACTGTGGAAATCTGACTATGGAAATTTGACTGTGGAAATTGACTGTGGAAATCTGACTATGGAAATCTGACTGTGGAAATCTGACTGTGGAAATCTGACTGTGGAAATCTGACTATGGAAATCTGACTATGGAAATTTGACTGTGGAAATCTGACTGTGGAAATTTGACTGTGGAAATTGACTGTGGAAATTGACTGTGGAAATCTGACTATGGAAATTTGACTGTGTAAATTGACTGTGGAAAACTGACTGTGGAAATCGGACTGTGGAAATCTGACTATGGAAATCTTACTATGGAAATCTGACTGTGGAAATCTGACTGTGGAAATCTGACTATGGAAATTGACTGTGGAAATCTGACTGTGGAAATCTGCCTATGGAAATCTGACTGTGGAAATCTGACTATGTAAATTTGACTGTGGAAATTGACTGTGGAAATTGACTGTGGAAATTGACTGTGGAAATCTGACTGTGGAAATGTGACTGTAGAAATCTGACTGTGGAAATCTGACTGTGGAAATCTGACTATGGAAATTTGACTGTGGAAATTGACTGTGGAAATGTACTGTGGAAATTGACTGTGGAAATCTGACTGTGGAAATGTGACTATGGAAATTTGACTGTGGAAATTGACTGTGGAAATTGACTGTGGAAATTGACTGTGGAAATCTGACTGTGGAAATGTGACTGTAGAAATCTGACTGTGGAAATCTGACTGTGGAAATCTGACTATGGAAATTTGACTGTGTAAATTGACTGTGGAAATCTGACTATGGAAATCTGACTATGGAAATCTGACTATGGAAATCTGACTGTGGAAATCTGACTATGGAAATTTGACTGTGGAAATTGACTGTGGAAATCTGACTGTGGAAATCTGACTGTGGAAATCTGACTGTGGAAATCTGACTGTGGAAATTTGGCTGTGGAAATTGACTGTGGAAATTTGACTGTGGAAATTGACTGTGGAAATCTGACTGTGGAAATCTGACTGTGGAAATCTGACTGTGGAAATCTGACTGTGGAAATCTGACTATGGAAATCTGACTGTGGAATTTGGCTGTGGAAATTGACTGTGGAAATCTGACTGTGGAAATCTGACTGTGGAAATCTGACTGTGGAAATCTGACTGTGGAAATCTGCCTATGGAAATCTGACTGTGGAAATCTGACTATGGAAATTTGACTGTGGAAATTGACTGTGGAAATCTGACTGTGGAAATCTGACTGTGGAAATCTGACTGTGAAAATCTGCCTATGGAAATCTGACTGTGGAAATCTGACTATGGAAATTTGACTGTGGAAATTGACTGTGGAAATCTGACTATGGAAATCTGACTGTGGAAATCTGACTGTGGAAATCTGACTGTGGAAATCTGACTATGGAAATCTGACTATGGAAATTTGACTGTGGAAATCTGACTGTGGAAATTTGACTGTGGAAATTGACTGTGGAAATTGACTGTGGAAATCTGACTATGGAAATTTGACTGTGTAAATTGACTGTGGAAAACTGACTGTGGAAATCGGACTGTGGAAATCTGACTATGGAAATCTTACTATGGAAATCTGACTGTGGAAATCTGACTGTGGAAATCTGACTATGGAAATTGACTGTGGAAATCTGACTGTGGAAATCTGCCTATGGAAATCTGACTGTGGAAATCTGACTATGTAAATTTGACTGTGGAAATTGACTGTGGAAATGTACTGTGGAAATTGACTGTGGAAATCTGACTGTGGAAATGTGACTATGTAAATTTGACTGTGGAAATTGACTGTGGAAATTGACTGTGGAAATTGACTGTGGAAATCTGACTGTGGAAATCTGCCTATGGAAATCTGACTGTGGAAATCTGACTATGTAAATTTGACTGTGGAAATTGACTGTGGAAATTGACTGTGGAAATCTGACTGTGGAAATCTGCCTATGGAAATCTGACTGTGGAAATCTGACTATGTAAATTTGACTGTGGAATATGACTGTGGAAATGTGACTGTAGAAATCTGACTGTGGAAATCTGACTGTAGAAATCTGACTATGGAAATTTGACTGTGTAAATTGACTGTGGAAATCTGACTGTGGAAATCGGACTGTGGAAATCTGACTATGGAAATCTGACTATGGAAATCTGACTGTGGAAATCTGACTATGGAAATTTGACTGTGGAAATTGACTGTGGAAATCTGACTGTGGAAATCTGACTGTGGAAATCTGACTGCGGAAATCTGACTGTGGAAATTTGGCTGTGGAAATTGACTGTGGAAATTTGACTGTGGAAATTGACTGTGGAAATCTGACTATGGAAATTGACTGTGGAAATCTGACTGTGGAAATCTGACTGTGGAAATCTGACTGTGGAAATCTGACTATGGAAATTTGACTGTGGAAATTGACTGTGGAAATCTGACTGTGGAAATGTGACTGTAGAAATCTGACTGTGGAAATCTGACTGTAGAAATCTGACTATGGAAATTTGACTGTGTAAATTGACTGTGGAAATCTGACTGTGGAAATCGGACTGTGGAAATCTGACTATGGAAATCTGACTATGGAAATCTGACTGTGGAAATCTGACTATGGAAATTTGACTGTGGAAATTGACTGTGGAAATCTGACTGTGGAAATCTGACTGTGGAAATCTGACTGCGGAAATCTGACTGTGGAAATTTGGCTGTGGAAATTGACTGTGGAAATTTGACTGTGGAAATTGACTGTGGAAATCTGACTATGGAAATTGACTGTGGAAATCTGACTGTGGAAATCTGACTGTGGAAATCTGACTGTGGAAATCTGACTATGGAAATTTGACTGTGGAAATTGACTGTGGAAATCTGACTATGGAAATCTGACTGTGGAAATCTGACTATGGAAATTGACTGTGGAAATCTGACTGTGGAAATCTGCCTATGGAAATCTGACTGTGGAAATCTGACTATGGAAATTTGACTGTGGAAATTGACTGTGGAAATTGACTGTGGAAATTGACTGTGGAAATCTGACTGCGGAAATGTGACTAGAAATCTGACTGTGGAAAATCTGACTGTGGAAATCTGACTGTGGAAATCTGACTATGGAAATCTGACTATGGAAATTTGACTGTGGAAATCTGACTGTGGAAATTTGACTGTGGAAATAGACTGTGGAAATTGACTGTGGAAATCTGACTATGGAAATTTGACTGTGTAAATTGACTGTGGAAAACTGACTGTGGAAATTGGACTGTGGAAATCTGACTATGGAAATCTGACTATGGAAATCTGACTGTGGAAATCTGACTGTGGAAATCTGACTATGGAAATTGACTGTGGAAATCTTGACTGTGGAAATCTGCCTATGGAAATCTGACTGTGGAAATCTGACTATGTAAATTTGACTGTGGAAATTGACTGTGGAAATTGACTGTGGAAATTGACTGTGGAAATCTGACTGTGGAAATGTGACTATGTAAATTTGACTGTGGAAATTGACTGTGGAAATTGACTGAAAATGTGACTGTAGAAATCTGACTGTGGAAATCTGACTGTGGAAATCTGACTATGTAAATTTGACTGTGGAATATGACTGTGGAAATTGACTGTGGAAATTGACTGTGGAAATCTGACTGTGGAAATGTGACTGTGTAAATTGACTGTGGAAATCTGACTGTGGAAATCGGACTGTGGAAATCTGACTATGGAAATCTGACTATGGAAATCTGACTGTGGAAATCTGACTATGGAAATTTGACTGTGGAAATTGACTGTGGAAATCTGACTGTGGAAATCTGACTGTGGAAATCTGCCTATGGAAATCTGACTGTGGAAATCTGACTATGTAAATTTGACTGTGGAATATGACTGTGGAAATTGACTGTGGAAATTGACTGTGGAAATCTGACTGTGGAAATGTGACTGTAGAAATCTGACTGTGGAAATCTGACTGTGGAAATCTGACTATGGAAATTTGACTGTGTAAATTGACTGTGGAAATCTGACTGTGGAAATCGGACTGTGGAAATCTGACTATGGAAATCTGACTATGGAAATCTGACTGTGGAAATCTGACTGTGGAAATTTGGCTGTGGAAATTGACTGTGGAAATTTGACTGTGGAAATTGACTGTGGAAATCTGACTGTGGAAATCTGACTATGGAAATTGACTGTGGAAATCTGACTATGGAAATCTGACTGTGGAAATCTGACTATGGAAATTGACTGTGGAAATCTGACTGTGGAAATCTGCCTATGGAAATCTGACTGTGGAAATCTGACTATGGAAATTTGACTATGGAAATTGACTGTGGAAATCTGACTGTGGAAATCTGACTGTGGAAATCTGACTGTGGAAATCTGACTATGGAAATTTGACTGTGGAAATTGACTGTGGAAATCTGACTGTGGAAATCTGCCTATGGAAATCTGACTGTGGAAATCTGACTATGTAAATTTGACTGTGGAATATGACTGTGGAAATTGACTGTGGAAATTGACTGTGGAAATCTGACTGTGGAAATGTGACTGTAGAAATCTGACTGTGGAAATCTGACTGTGGAAATCTGACTATGGAAATTTGACTGTGTAAATTGACTGTGGAAATCTGACTGTGGAAATCGGACTGTGGAAATCTGACTATGGAAATCTGACTATGGAAATCTGACTGTGGAAATCTGACTATGGAAATTTGACTGTGGAAATTGACTGTGGAAATCTGACTGTGGAAATCTGACTGTGGAAATCTGCCTATGGAAATCTGACTGTGGAAATCTGACTATGTAAATTTGACTGTGGAATATGACTGTGGAAATTGACTGTGGAAATTGACTGTGGAAATCTGACTGTGGAAATGTGACTGTAGAAATCTGACTGTGGAAATCTGACTGTGGAAATGTGACTGTAGAAATCTGACTGTGGAAATCTGACTGTGGAAATCTGACTATGTAAATTTGACTGTGGAATATGACTGTGGAAATTGACTGTGGAAATTGACTGTGGAAATCTGACTGTGGAAATGTGACTGTGTAAATTGACTGTGGAAATCTGACTGTGGAAATCGGACTGTGGAAATCTGACTATGGAAATCTGACTATGGAAATCTGACTGTGGAAATCTGACTATGGAAATTTGACTGTGGAAATTGACTGTGGAAATCTGACTGTGGAAATCTGACTGTGGAAATCTGCCTATGGAAATCTGACTGTGGAAATCTGACTATGTAAATTTGACTGTGGAATATGACTGTGGAAATTGACTGTGGAAATTGACTGTGGAAATCTGACTGTGGAAATGTGACTGTAGAAATCTGACTGTGGAAATCTGACTGTGGAAATCTGACTATGGAAATTTGACTGTGTAAATTGACTGTGGAAATCTGACTGTGGAAATCGGACTGTGGAAATCTGACTATGGAAATCTGACTATGGAAATCTGACTGTGGAAATCTGACTGTGGAAATTTGGCTGTGGAAATTGACTGTGGAAATTTGACTGTGGAAATTGACTGTGGAAATCTGACTGTGGAAATCTGACTATGGAAATTGACTGTGGAAATCTGACTATGGAAATCTGACTGTGGAAATCTGACTATGGAAATTGACTGTGGAAATCTGACTGTGGAAATCTGCCTATGGAAATCTGACTGTGGAAATCTGACTATGGAAATTTGACTATGGAAATTGACTGTGGAAATCTGACTGTGGAAATCTGACTGTGGAAATCTGACTGTGGAAATCTGACTATGGAAATTTGACTGTGGAAATTGACTGTGGAAATCTGACTATGGAAATCTGACTGTGGAAATCTGACTATGGAAATTGACTGTGGAAATCTGACTGTGGAAATCTGCCTATGGAAATCTGACTGTGGAAATCTGACTATGGAAATTTGACTGTGGAAATTGACTGTGGAAATTGACTGTGGAAATTGACTGTGGAAATCTGACTGTGGAAATGTGACTGTAGAAATCTGACTGTGGAAATTGACTGTGGAAATCTGACTGTGGAAATCTGACTATGGAAATTGACTGTGGAAATCTGACTATGGAAATCTGACTGTGGAAATCTGACTATGGAAATTGACTGTGGAAATCTGACTGTGGAAATCTGCCTATGGAAATCTGACTGTGGAAATCTGACTATGGAAATTTGACTATGGAAATTGACTGTGGAAATCTGACTGTGGAAATCTGACTGTGGAAATCTGACTGTGGAAATCTGACTATGGAAATTTGACTGTGGAAATTGACTGTGGAAATCTGACTATGGAAATCTGACTGTGGAAATCTGACTATGGAAATTGACTGTGGAAATCTGACTGTGGAAATCTGCCTATGGAAATCTGACTGTGGAAATCTGACTATGGAAATTTGACTGTGGAAATTGACTGTGGAAATTGACTGTGGAAATTGACTGTGGAAATCTGACTGTGGAAATGTGACTGTAGAAATCTGACTGTGGAAATCTGACTGTGGAAATCTGACTATGGAAATTTGACTGTGTAAATTGACTGTGGAAATCTGACTGTGGAAATCGGACTGTGGAAATCTGACTATGGAAATCTGACTATGGAAATCTGACTGTGGAAATCTGACTATGGAAATTTGACTGTGGAAATTGACTGTGGAAATCTGACTGTGGAAATCTGCCTATGGAAATCTGACTGTGGAAATCTGACTATGGAAATTTGACTATGGAAATTGACTGTGGAAATCTGACTGTGGAAATCTGACTGTGGAAATCTGACTGTGGAAATCTGACTATGGAAATTTGACTGTGGAAATTGACTGTGGAAATCTGACTATGGAAATCTGACTGTGGAAATCTGACTATGGAAATTGACTGTGGAAATCTGACTGTGGAAATCTGCCTATGGAAATCTGACTGTGGAAATCTGACTATGGAAATTTGACTGTGGAAATTGACTGTGGAAATTGACTGTGGAAATTGACTGTGGAAATCTGACTGTGGAAATGTGACTGTAGAAATCTGACTGTGGAAATCTGACTGTGGAAATCTGACTATGGAAATTTGACTGTGTAAATTGACTGTGGAAATCTGACTGTGGAAATCGGACTGTGGAAATCTGACTATGGAAATCTGACTATGGAAATCTGACTGTGGAAATCTGACTATGGAAATTTGACTGTGGAAATTGACTGTGGAAATTGACTGTGGAAATTGACTGTGGAAATCTGACTGTGGAAATGTGACTGTAGAAATCTGACTGTGGAAATCTGACTGTGGAAATCTGACTATGGAAATTTGACTGTGTAGATTGACTGTGGAAATCTGACTGTGGAAATCGGACTGTGGAAATCTGACTATGGAAATCTGACTATGGAAATCTGACTGTGGAAATCTGACTATGTAAATTTGACTGTGGAATATGACTGTGGAAATTGACTGTGGAAATTGACTGTGGAAATCTGACTGTGGAAATGTGACTGTAGAAATCTGACTGTGGAAATCTGACTGTGGAAATGTGACTGTAGAAATCTGACTGTGGAAATCTGACTGTGGAAATCTGACTATGTAAATTTGACTGTGGAATATGACTGTGGAAATTGACTGTGGAAATTGACTGTGGAAATCTGACTGTGGAAATGTGACTGTGTAAATTGACTGTGGAAATCTGACTGTGGAAATCGGACTGTGGAAATCTGACTATGGAAATCTGACTATGGAAATCTGACTGTGGAAATCTGACTATGGAAATTTGACTGTGGAAATTGACTGTGGAAATCTGACTGTGGAAATCTGACTGTGGAAATCTGCCTATGGAAATCTGACTGTGGAAATCTGACTATGTAAATTTGACTGTGGAATATGACTGTGGAAATTGACTGTGGAAATTGACTGTGGAAATCTGACTGTGGAAATGTGACTGTAGAAATCTGACTGTGGAAATCTGACTGTGGAAATCTGACTATGGAAATTTGACTGTGTAAATTGACTGTGGAAATCTGACTGTGGAAATCGGACTGTGGAAATCTGACTATGGAAATCTGACTATGGAAATCTGACTGTGGAAATCTGACTGTGGAAATTTGGCTGTGGAAATTGACTGTGGAAATTTGACTGTGGAAATTGACTGTGGAAATCTGACTGTGGAAATCTGACTATGGAAATTGACTGTGGAAATCTGACTATGGAAATCTGACTGTGGAAATCTGACTATGGAAATTGACTGTGGAAATCTGACTGTGGAAATCTGCCTATGGAAATCTGACTGTGGAAATCTGACTATGGAAATTTGACTATGGAAATTGACTGTGGAAATCTGACTGTGGAAATCTGACTGTGGAAATCTGACTGTGGAAATCTGACTATGGAAATTTGACTGTGGAAATTGACTGTGGAAATCTGACTATGGAAATCTGACTGTGGAAATCTGACTATGGAAATTGACTGTGGAAATCTGACTGTGGAAATCTGCCTATGGAAATCTGACTGTGGAAATCTGACTATGGAAATTTGACTGTGGAAATTGACTGTGGAAATTGACTGTGGAAATTGACTGTGGAAATCTGACTGTGGAAATGTGACTGTAGAAATCTGACTGTGGAAATCTGACTGTGGAAATCTGACTATGGAAATTTGACTGTGTAAATTGACTGTGGAAATCTGACTGTGGAAATCGGACTGTGGAAATCTGACTATGGAAATCTGACTATGGAAATCTGACTGTGGAAATCTGACTATGGAAATTTGACTGTGGAAATTGACTGTGGAAATTGACTGTGGAAATTGACTGTGGAAATCTGACTGTGGAAATGTGACTGTAGAAATCTGACTGTGGAAATCTGACTGTGGAAATCTGACTATGGAAATTTGACTGTGTAGATTGACTGTGGAAATCTGACTGTGGAAATCGGACTGTGGAAATCTGACTATGGAAATCTGACTATGGAAATCTGACTGTGGAAATCTGACTATGGAAATTTGACTGTGGAAATTGACTGTGGAAATCTGACTGTGGAAATCTGACTGTGGAAATCTGACTGTGGAAATCTGACTGTGGAAATCTGACTGTGGAAATCTGACTATGGAAATCTGACTATGGAAATTGACTGTGGAAATCTGACTGTGGAAATCTGCCTATGGAAATCTGACTGTGGAAATCTGACTATGGAAATTTGACTGTGGAAATTGACTGTGGAAATTGACTGTGGAAATTGACTGTGGAAATCTGACTGTGGAAATGTGACTGTAGAAATCTGACTGTGGAAATCTGACTGTGGAAATCTGACTATGGAAATTTGACTGTGTAAATTGACTGTGGAAATCTGACTGTGGAAATCGGACTGTGGAAATCTGACTATGGAAGTCTGACTATGGAAATCTGACTGTGGAAATCTGACTATGGAAATTTGACTGTGGAAATTGACTGTACAAATCTGACTGTGGAAATCTGACTGTGGAAATCTGACTGTGGAAATCTGACTGTGGAAATTTGGCTGTGGAAATTGACTGTTGAAATTTGACTGTGGAAATTGACTGTGGAAATCTGACTGTGGAAATCTGACTGTGGAAATCTGACTGTGGAAATCTGCCTATGGAAATCTGACTGTGGAAATCTGACTATGGAAATTTGACTGTGGAAATTGACTGTGGAAATCTGACTGTGGAAATCTGACTGTGGAAATCTGACTGTGGAAATCTGCCTATGGAAATCTGACTGTGGAAATTGACTGTGGAAATCTGACTATGGAAATTTGACTGTGTAAATTGACTGTGGAAATCTGACTGTGGAAATCAGACTGTGGAAATCTGACTATGGAAATCTGACTATGGAAATCTGACTGTGGAAATCTGACTATGGAAATTTGACTGTGGAAATTGACTGTGGAAATCTGACTGTGGAAATCTGACTGTGGAAATCTGACTGTGGAAATCTGACTGTGGAAATCTGACTGTGGAAATCTGACTATGGAAATTGACTGTGGACATCTGACTGTGGAAATCTGCCTATGGAAATCTGACTGTGGAAATCTGACTATGGAAATTTGACTGTGGAAATTGACTGTGGAAATTGACTGTGGAAATGTGACTGTAGAAATCTGACCGTGGAAATCTGACTGTGGAAATCTGACTATGGAAATTTGACTGTGTAAATTGACTGTGGAAATCTGACTGTGGAAATCGGACTGTGGAAATCTGACTATGGAAATCTGACTATGGAAATCTGACTGTGGAAATCTGACTATGGAAATTTGACTGTGGAAATTGACTGTACAAATCTGACTGTGGAAATCTGACTGTGGAAATCTGACTGTGGAAATCTGACTGTGGAAATTTGGCTGTGGAAATTGACTGTGGAAATTTGACTGTGGAAATTGACTGTGGAAATCTGACTGTGGAAATCTGACTATGGAAATTTGACTGTGTAAATTGACTGTGGAAATCTGACTGTGGAAATCGGACTGTGGAAATCTGACTATGGAAATCTGACTATGGAAATCTGACTGTGGAAATCTGACTATGGAAATTTGACTGTGGAAATTGACTGTACAAATCTGACTGTGGAAATCTGACTGTGGAAATCTGACTATGGAAATTTGACTGTGTAAATTGACTGTGGAAATCTGACTGTGGAAATCGGACTGTGGAAATCTGACTATGGAAATCTGACTATGGAAATCTGACTGTGGAAATCTGACTATGGAAATTTGACTGTGGAAATTGACTGTACAAATCTGACTGTGGAAATCTGACTGTGGAAATTTGACTGTGGAAATTGACTGTGGAAATCTGACTGTGGAAATCTGACTATGGAAATTTGACTGTGTAAATTGACTGTGGAAATTGACTGTGGAAATCTGACTGTGGTCATCTGACTGTGGAAATCTGACTGTGGAAATCTGACTGTGGAAATTTGACTGTGGAAATTGACTGTGGAAATTTGACTGTGGAAATTGACTGTGGAAATCTGACTGTGGAAATCTGACTGTGGAAATCTGACTGTGGAAATCTGACTGTGGAAATCTGACTATGGAAATCTGACTATGGAAATCTGACTGTGGAAATTGACTGTGGAAATCTGACTATGGAAATCTGACTGTGGAAATCTGACTGTGGAAATCGGACTGTGGAAATCTGACTATGGAAATCTGACTATGGAAATCTGACTGTGGAAATCTGACTATGGAAATCTGACTGTGGAAATCTGACTGTGGAAATCTGACTATGGAAATCTAACTATGGAAATCTGACTGTGGAAATTGACTGTGGAAATCTGACTGTGGAAATCTGACCGTGGAAATCTGACCGTGGAAATTTGACTGTGGAAATTGACTGTGGAAATTGACTGTGGAAATCTGACTGTGGAAATTTGACTGTGAAATTGACTGTGGAAATCTGATTGTGGAAATCTGACTGTGGAAATCTGACTATGGAAATTTGACTGTGGAAATCTGACTGTGGAATTTGACTGTGGAAATTGACTGTGGAAATTTGACTGGAAATTGACTGTGGAAATTGACTGTGGAAATCTGACTGTGGAAATCTGACTGTGGAAATCTGACTGTGGAAATCTGCCTATGGAAATCTGACTGTGGAAATTGACTGTGGAAATCTGACTATGGAAATTTGACTGTGTAAATTGACTGTGGAAATCTGACTGTGGAAATCAGACTGTGGAAATCTGACTATGGAAATCTGACTATGGAAATCTGACTGTGGAAATCTGACTATGGAAATTTGACTGTGGAAATTGACTGTGGAAATCTGACTGTGGAAATCTGACTGTGGAAATCTGACTGTGGAAATCTGACTGTGGAAATCTGACTGTGGAAATCTGACTATGGAAATTGACTGTGGACATCTGACTGTGGAAATCTGCCTATGGAAATCTGACTGTGGAAATCTGACTATGGAAATTTGACTGTGGAAATTGACTGTGGAAATTGACTGTGGAAATTGACTGTGGAAATCTGACTGTGGAAATGTGACTGTAGAAATCTGACCGTGGAAATCTGACTGTGGAAATCTGACTATGGAAATTTGACTGTGTAAATTGACTGTGGAAATCTGACTGTGGAAATCGGACTGTGGAAATCTGACTATGGAAATCTGACTATGGAAATCTGACTGTGGAAATCTGACTATGGAAATTTGACTGTGGAAATTGACTGTACAAATCTGACTGTGGAAATCTGACTGTGGAAATCTGACTGTGGAAATCTGACTGTGGAAATTTGGCTGTGGAAATTGACTGTGGAAATTTGACTGTGGAAATTGACTGTGGAAATCTGACTGTGGAAATCTGACTATGGAAATTGACTGTGGAAATCTGACTGTGGAAATCTGCCTAGGGAAATTTGACTGTGGAAATTGACTGTGGAAATCTGACTATGGAAATCTGACTGTGGAAATCTGACTGTGGAAATCGGACTGTGGAAATCTGACTATGGAAATCTGACTATGGAAATCTGACTGTGGAAAACTGACTATGGAAATTTGACTGTGGAAATTGACTGTGGAAATCTGACTGTGGTCATCTGACTGTGGAAATCTGACTGTGGAAATCTGACTGTGGAAATTTGACTGTGGAAATTGACTGTGGAAATTTGACTGTGGAAATTGACTGTGGAAATCTGACTGTGGAAATCTGACTGTGGAAATCTGACTGTGGAAATCTGACTGTGGAAATCTGACTATGGAAATCTGACTATGGAAATCTGACTGTGGAAATTGACTGTGGAAATCTGACTATGGAAATCTGACTGTGGAAATCTGACTGTGGAAATCGGACTGTGGAAATCTGACTATGGAAATCTGACTATGGAAATCTGACTGTGGAAATCTGACTATGGAAATCTGACTGTGGAAATCTGACTGTGGAAATCTGACTATGGAAATCTAACTATGGAAATCTGACTGTGGAAATTGACTGTGGAAATCTGACTGTGGAAATCTGACCGTGGAAATCTGACCGTGGAAATTTGACTGTGGAAATTGACTGTGGAAATTGACTGTGGAAATCTGACTGTGGAAATTTGACTGTGAAATTGACTGTGGAAATCTGATTGTGGAAATCTGACTGTGGAAATCTGACTATGGAAATTTGACTGTGGAAATCTGACTGTGGAATTTGACTGTGGAAATTGACTGTGGAAATTTGACTGGAAATTGACTGTGGAAATTTGACTGTGGAAATTGACTGTGGAAATCTGACTATGGAAATCTGACTGTGGAAATCTGACTGTGGAAATCTGACTGTGGAAATCTGACTATGGAAATCTGACTATGGAAATCTGACTATGGAAATCTGACTGTGGTAATCTGACTGTGAAAATTGACTGTGGAAATTTGACTGTGGAAATTGACTGTGGAAATCTGACTGTGGAAATCTGACTATGGAAATTGACTGTGGAAATCTGACTGTGGAAATCTGCCTATGGAAGTCTGACTGTGGAAATCTGACTATGGAAATCTGACTATGGAAATCTGACTGTGGTAATCTGACTGTGGAAATTGACTGTGGAAATTTGACTGTGGAAATTGACTGTGGAAATCTGACTGTGGAAATCTGACTATGGAAATTGACTGTGGAAATCTGACTGTGGAAATCTGCCTATGGAAGTCTGACTGTGGAAATCTGACTATGGAAATTTGACTGTGGAAATTGACTGTGGAAATCTGACTATGGAAATCTGACTGTGGAAATCTGACTGTGGAAATCGGACTGTGGAAATCTGACTATGGAAATCTGACTATGGAAATTTGACTGTGGAAATTGACTGTGGAAATCAGACTGTGGAAATCTGACTGTGGAAATCTGACTATGGAAATCTGACTATGGAAATCTGACTGTGGAAATCTGACTATGGAAATTTGACTGTGGAAATTGACTGTGGAAATCAGACTGTGGAAATCTGACTGTGGAAGTCTGACTGTGGAAATCTGACTATGGAAATTTGACTGTGGAAATTGACTGTGGAAATCTGACTATGGAAATCTGACTGTGGAAATCTGACTGTGGAAATCGGACTGTGGAAATCTGACTATGGAAATCTGACTATGGAAATTTGACTGTGGAAATTGACTGTGGAAATCAGACTGTGGAAATCTGACTGTGGAAATCTGACTATGGAAATCTGACTATGGAAATCTGACTGTGGAAATCTGACTATGGAAATTTGACTGTGGAAATTGACTGTGGAAATCAGACTGTGGAAATCTGACTGTGGAAGTCTGACTGTGGAAATCTGACTATGGAAATTTGACTGTGGAAATTGACTGTGGAAATCTGACTATGGAAATTTGACTGTGGAAATTGACTGTGGAAATCAGACTGTGGAAATCGGACTGTGGAAATCTGACTATGGAAATCTGACTATAGAAATCTGACTGTGGAAATCTGACTATGGAAATTTGACTGTGGAAATTGACTGTGGAAATCTGACTGTGGAAATCTGACTATGGAAATTGACTGTGGAAATCTGACTGTGGAAATCTGACTGTGGAAATCTGACTGTGGAAATCTGACTATGGAAATTTGACTGTGGAAATTGACTGTGGAAATCTGACTATGGAAATCTGACTGTGGAAATCTGACTATGGAAATTGACTGTGGAAATCTGACTGTGGAAATCTGCCTATGGAAATCTGACTGTGGAAATCTGACTATGGAAATTTGACTGTGGAAATTGACTGTGGAAATTGACTGTGGAAATTGACTGTGGAAATCTGACTGTGGAAATCTGACTATGGAAATTTGACTGTGGAAATCTGACTATGGAAATCTGACTATGGAAATCTGACTGTGGAAATCTGACTATGGAAATTTGACTGTGGAAATTGACTGTGGAAATTGACTGTGGAAATTGACTGTGGAAATCTGACTGTGGAAATGTGACTGTAGAAATCTGACTGTGGAAATCTGACTGTGGAAATCTGACTATGGAAATTTGACTGTGTAGATTGACTGTGGAAATCTGACTGTGGAAATCAGACTGTGGAAATCTGACTATGGAAATCTGACTATGGAAATCTGACTGTGGAAATCTGACTATGGAAATTGACTGTGGAAATCTGACTGTGGAAATCTGCCTATGGAAGTCTGACTGTGGAAATCTGACTATGGAAATCTGACTATGGAAATCTGACTGTGGTAATCTGACTGTGGAAATTGACTGTGGAAATTTGACTGTGGAAATCTGACTATGGAAATTGACTGTGGAAATCTGACTGTGGAAATCTGCCTATGGAAGTCTGACTGTGGAAATCTGACTATGGAAATCTGACTATGGAAATCTGACTGTGGTAATCTGACTGTGGAAATTGACTGTGGAAATTTGACTGTGGAAATTGACTGTGGAAATCTGACTGTGGAAATCTGACTATGGAAATTGACTGTGGAAATCTGACTGTGGAAATCTGCCTATGGAAGTCTGACTGTGGAAATCTGACTATGGAAATTTGACTGTGGAAATTGACTGTGGAAATCTGACTATGGAAATCTGACTGTGGAAATCTGACTGTGGAAATCGGACTGTGGAAATCTGACTATGGAAATCTGACTATGGAAATTTGACTGTGGAAATTGACTGTGGAAATCAGACTGTGGAAATCTGACTGTGGAAATCTGACTATGGAAATCTGACTATGGAAATCTGACTGTGGAAATTGACTGTGGAAATCAGACTGTGGAAATCTGACTGTGGAAGTCTGACTGTGGAAATCTGACTATGGAAATTTGACTGTGGAAATTGACTGTGGAAATCTGACTATGGAAATTTGACTGTGGAAATTGACTGTGGAAATTGACTGTGGAAATCAGACTGTGGAAATCTGACTGTGGAAATCTGACTATGGAAATCTGACTATGGAAATCTGACTGTGGAAATCTGACTATGGAAATTTGACTGTGGAAATTGACTGTGGAAATCAGACTGTGGAAATCTGACTGTGGAAGTCTGACTGTGGAAATCTGACTATGGAAATTTGACTGTGGAAATTGACTATGGAAATTTGAATGTGGAAATTGACTGTGGAAATCAGACTGTGGAAATCTGACTGTGGAAGTCTGACTGTGGAAATCTGACTATGGAAATTTGACTGTGGAAATTGACTGTGGAAATCAGACTGTGGAAATCTGACTGTGGAAATCTGACCATGGAAATCTGACTATGGAAATCTGACTGTGGAAATTGACTGTGGAAATCAGACTGTGGAAATCTGACTGTGGAAGTCTGACTGTGGAAATCTGACTATGGAAATTTGACTGTGGAAATTGACTGTGGAAATCTGACTATGGAAATCTCACTGTGGAAATCTGACTGTGGAAATCGGACTGTGGAAATCTGACTATGGAAATCTGACTATGGAAATCTGACTGTGGAAATCTGACTATGGAAATTTGACTGTGGAAATTGACTGTGGAAATCAGACTGTGGAAATCTGACTGTGGAAGTCTGACTGTGGAAATCTGACTATGGAAATTTGACTGTGGAAATTGACTGTGGAAATCTGACTATGGAAATCTGACTGTGGAAATCTGACTGTGGAAATCGGTGTGATGAAGCCACCGAAGTCAGCGTCTTCTACCACCGAATCCGGCTGCTTCAAGACCGTAGTGAGAAACGGCCTTTAGAGTGGTTGATTTCCCGTTGTTGCCGAACGTCCACTTGTCGACAGCCAAGTTGAGTTTATTTCGTAGTTGTGTGTTGAAAAGGGGTTTCGAGATTGTTTCAGGTACTTTATTTTGATCAGATACAGCGTGTTACAAAAGCGCAAAGCCTAGCGAGCTTCCTAGTCGAAGTTTCTATCGCTAGCTTATTTTGTTCACTTGGGGTGGGTCCGCAGACTGTAAACTCGGGTTGGGTCAAAAGACTGAAGTAAAAACTCTCAAAGTAGCTAAGACACGGAAATCATGTATAGAAAAACAGTTACAGTAATTTTCTAATACAAATGCACAAATGAACCACAAATAAGCACATAAAACACATTTGACCGAAACAGTTGGCTTATTTTACGCGTGCATACATTCAAATAATTATGGTAAAGAAATACCAGGTACAAATTGGGTTAATAGAAAACTATTAATCTTACGAGGTGCGAAGTCGGTAAACTCGGCCGATTTACTAATTTGCTTCAATTTGTCAGAAAACATTGACGCACATTGGAACTAATATGATAGGGTTGGGAAATCTAAATAGCAGTGCAAATGTTCCTAATGACGTAAATAGAACATGGTATATTCGATATAATAATAATAATCACTTCCTGGAAACGTATATTTCATAATTGGCAAATTGGGACTTATTCGAGGTAAATGGGTATATTAATTGAGCAGGGTCTATAATATATTCGGCTTGAGCAGGGTATTAAATATCAAGTAAATATAAATATAAGTTGCGAGCAGGGTAAAACAATTATGCCTACGCGAAGGGCTTCGTAAAACACGTACAGTAAATGCTAGTTGCATACAGGGCACTATTTCTCCATTAGGACGCTGGCCTAAGTAAATACGTAGCACATAAATATTTACAAGTTTTGACTTTCTCAAATTGCAAGTAAACCATGTAAATGTATATATAATAATGATCAGAAAATTACGGCGAGTTGAATGAGCCTAATTTCATATTAATACACTTAATAATAACATATTTAACCTTTTAACCTAAACATTCCACATAAACCTATCAATAACCTATAGAACACTTTCCTAATTGAATATTCTCCATGGGTAAATAATATAGTGCAGGAAATACAATTTGCGTGGTAAATTAATATAGTGCATAAATGTAAAATAGTGCAAATAAGTAAATGTGCAAATATGAGCCTAATTATCAATTCTCTGTATTTCTTTATCCATCCATTTTGCCACGGTCAGCACACTCCGGGCGGAAGAGTTGCTGCACCCCGTTGTTGCAGCAACGTCACATGCTGGTGGTGGTGGGCGCCAACGTGATGAGTGGCGTTTCTACAGTCGCCTCGGTGGTGAAGGTGGTCGTGCGCGAAGTCGTGGGTGTGCGTGAAGTTGCAGGTCCGGTTGCTGGTGATGCCAACGCCGACCTAGCCTGATGATGAAGCAGGTAGTTGCCCGTGTCGCTTCCTGCGCGTTCGCGTGTGGTGAATTTGCGGATATCAGGCATGTGAACACTGTCTCTGTTCCTGGCTCTGACTTGTCCCTCATCAGCTGAACTTTCATCTGGCTGAACGTATGCTGATAGTGACTTTGCCATTCTGTCCTCTGTTTCTGCTCTCCTGGCAAATCTGACGGACTGTGTTGAGTTGGATCTGGCTCTCCTCTTGATTGCTGGTCTCAACTCTGTTTTGCGTACTTTTCTCTGTGGGTAATTGGTCTCTTTTTGAGTTGACTTCTTGATAGTGTATCTGACGGCTCTGAAGCATAGCCATATGCACTTGAATGGACACACTATGCATTTCCATATGCATGTGTATACGCATGGTGGAATTACTGGCTTCCCTGTGGCAATTCTCCAATTGTACCACAGGTATCCTGCAGCTACAATTCCGGCTATCAGGATTGTGATCCCCAGCAGCATTGCGATTGTGTTGATGATCACTTGAAAGGGTCCTTTCAGCATTCCTCCCATAAAGTTGGTATACCCTTTTGACACTCCAGATATATAGTGACCATATGCTTTGCCGATTCCTGCTGCTGTCTGTCCAATTCCAGCTCCAATGCCTTCTATTGAATTTCTGATCACTCTGGGATCCAATGACATATCTGCTGTGTAATCGATCAACTGGTTCTGCACATGTTCCAAATTCTGTAGTCTCTGAATCTGGCCTCTGACATCCATGAAATTGGTCGCTCTGTTGACAATGTTGGTGAACAGGTGAGGCGCATCAAACGTGAAGGCCTGCCACTGTCCTTTCCATGTCATTTCAATTGGCGTCTCTGTGACATGCACCATTCCATGTGCGGACTTCCATTGTCCATGCTCATTTCTGTACAGGTGCGGTGTGGTATGGCTGCAGTCCTCTTCTGGTGATTTCTCCACCAAGTCTCTGCTGCCTGGGCTCTTGAACCACAAGGGCCCGTCTTTGTTTAATCTCATTGGTGTGTATTTGTAGCATGTCTCTCCCACTCTTCCTGTCTGATAAATTATGTATGGCTGCACTTCCTTGCATTCCCAAAACATAATTGCTTCTCCAGCCCATTCTGCATGAACATCCTGTCTTCCCAGCATGGCTCGAATCCCCAGTGTTGGATCGATACGGAAAAGCTGAGTCAACATGTCCAGTTGGTTCTTGCGAAGTTGACATAATTGATGCCATACAATCGCAAATTGTGCCTGAGTCATTTCTCTGACCACATGTTGCAGGAACTGAAACTTGGAGTTTCTGTCGTCCAATCTGGCATACAATGTTCCACTGATTGTCGACTCTCTTGCCTCCACTATCTTTCCTGGCATTGCCCATTCTACAGGCACATCTTCTCTTCTGTCAAATTGGATGAATACACCTCCTTGATCGGTGTAGTATGTGTCTCCCGGAACACATTCTGAACCAATTGGCCTCTTTGTCTTGTTGCTGTGGGAGTATGCTGCTTGCAATTTTGACACAATAATTGTCTGGCCAGATATCTCTGATTTGAATCTGCCAATTCTCTCGTATGCACATTGATGCTTGAAATTCTCCGTATCCCACACTGTGATTCCATAATTGTGGTCTCTGCAATGTCCCATCATGGCTCTGCACTGGCTGAAATCTTGCAAGTCGCTGATTACAGTCTTTCCATCGAGTGAAGCTACGGTTCCTTCTTCCATGTAGAAGTTACTGACGACATTCTCTTTATCATGGCAACACCATGAATATTCCACTTTCAAGGTTTGATTGGTTGTCCACACTCTGGGCTCCATTTCCACCAAAGGTGTTCCTCTGAACATCTTGTGAATTCTTGCATAGTTACAGGCTACCACGCCAACTTGCTGGTATTTCTCAAAGTTGCCTGTAATGCCTTTCGCTCCCCAGAAACTGGTGTGTGTGATGATTTCTTTGATTCTGATGTAGCATCTGTATGCTTTCTCTTTCTGTGGAATCTGTCTCTGTGCGTAAAGTGTAACTTTCATTGCCTTGACAAAATTTCTTGGTGGGATATGGCACTGCACTTCTTCAGGAACTGTAAGCGCATGTCCATGCCTTCCACTGGTGCAAATCTGATACTTCTGGCTTTGTGAATTGATCACCTGTTCCACAGGATGATCCTTGATTGCATCCTTGAATCTCTCATAAGTCTGCATTTCTCTAACAGATTTTGGTGGCCATTCTGAAGGCAAAGGCGGCAATCCATGATGAGCTGCCAATGATGGTGGCCTTACTGTCGAGGTTTCTAGAACGTATGTTCTGGAAAATACTTCGCTGTAAGCTTTGCCGGCTTCTCTCAGCGTTGCTGACTCTGACATGCCTGTCAACATCAACACCATGCACAGCATTCCCATCACCAGACTGCTGGTGGTTGCTGTGGCTTTCCCTGTTGCACTTCTCAGGACTCTATCCGATGCTGAGTTCCTCTGAGCAGGGTTTTGTACAGAGTCTCTGTTCGAGCTCTGATTTCTGACATGTTTCTGGACAATTGCTGGGTCCAGTAAATCCACTTTGACTGTCACTGCTGTCTCTGGGATATCCATTGTCTTTGAATTGATTTCCAGCGGATACAATTGATTGAGTGGTCTGCTGACCACATTTCTGTTGGCAGTTCTGACTTTTGCTGAGCGAATCTGTCCATCTTTGCTGGGCTCTAACTGCTCGATGCGACCCATCTTCCATGCACCTCTGGGCATGTTCTCTTCATAAATCAGCACAACTTCATTCACTTTGGGTTCTTGAGTCACTGTCAATCTGCCATGTTTGTGTGTCACCTGAGTTCTTTCCCTCAAGCTTGGGATATACTCTTGATGCCACAAGTCCCAGAACTTATCCAAAGTTTGCTGGGTTGTCTCCCAATATTTCTGCAGTTTCGCTGCGTTATCCATTCTGGGCACAAATTCTCCATCTTTGTCTGCGTCAAACTGTGGTGCTCCAATCTGACCTTCCCCTGTCAGGAAGTCTTTTGGCGTCAGCACTCTGAGGCTCTTTACATCACCATAGATGTAAGAGATTGGCCTGCTGTTGATCACTGCCTCGACTTCTGGCAGAAGTGTCAACAATTCTTGCAAGGTTAACATTCTGTGCCCCACAGCTGCCTTGAAATGTTTCTTGGTGATGCCCACCATTCTCTCATAGACTCCTCCCTGCCACGGTGCCATAGGAGTAGTCATGTTCCACTGGATTTGTTGCTGTGAGCAGTAAGTCTGTACTGCTCCACTTTTGACCATTTCTGACCATTCTTTCCCAGTATTAATGGCCTTGTCAGTGCTTGTGCTGAGCACTTTCTCTGTCAATTTGAATTGCGTCGCATTATCTGAAATAACTGCTTCAGGCTTTCCACGCCTGGCGATGAATCTCCTGACTGCATTCAGGAATTCCTGTGCTGTCATGTCCAGCACACTTTCCAGGTGAACTGCACGTGTCACCATGCATGTGAACAAACAGATCCACATTTTCCTGTGATCTTTGTCCACTTTGTACCAAACTGGTCCCAAATAATCCAAGCCCGTGTACTGGAATGGTCTGGCTCTCTGAACTCTGGTTTCTGGTAAATCTGGCATTGGTGGAAGCTGGTACGGCTTCGCTCCCAATTTCTTACAGGTTGGGCAGGTTCTCGTCACATTGTAGATCACCCGTCT